>JAQQZY010000005.1:42398625-42410181 GCA_030068375.1 Ostorhinchus rueppellii
CCAGAGCGGACATATCCTGAAAATTTCATCAAAATCTGTCCATAACTTTTTGAGTTATGTTACTAACAAACAAACAAACAAATCCTGGCAAAAACATAGCCTCCTTGGTGGAGGTAATACATACCCACCACTACAGCTGGTGAAAAGCCATCTTATACCACTACTGGCTGATATTAGCAAACATCAGCTGATAAACTGGTGCATCCAAACCGTAGTGAGCCTTCATACATCTTGGGGATGATGTCAGTAACATGCGCATGTGCAGCATTAAATACAGACGTGGGGGGTTAATTTAGAAATCACCTCATGTCCACAGGTTATATTAGACCCATGGCAGTTACAGATTGCCTCGTGTAAATACATTTTCTCATCATGAACCGCCTACCTGCATCTCTAAATCTGATGAAAGAGGAACAAATTCACATGAAAATGACAAAACACATACAGATATCACCTCTAAGCACAAATAATTCCAGAATTCAACAGCATAAACCAAATGCTTTCCCTCCTGTCACTTTTTCAGGTTCTTTCAGTTCTCTCTTGCTTTATTCTCATCTCACTCTTATCGTGACATTGGTTGGGATGAACAGCAGGACTACCTGAGCCGTTTCCTTTGGCCACTCGGATGCTGCGCCAACTAATGACAAGTGCTGCCTCGTGCTGTGGTGTAATTTTGTTGCGTTCATTTCCTCAGAGTGGGGCTACATCCCCTCAGTGCACGGCGGTCTCTAACAGCTGAATCATGTCACATTAAAAGAGTCAGACATCAAACACACACGCATCCGTAAAACACTGACATGAAAGTATACGCACTGACAGGCCTTTTAGACACGTACACAAACACACACAAGGTTATTTATGAAAGACATTAAAAATGCAAAGGCGCTACTGTACCATGTGATTGCAACATGCACATGCTTCTCCACATTCTGATTTCCAGCGTATACTCCGCATGCTAAATAAGTCCTGTACTTCAATAAATTAACTCTTTGAAGGCAGTACAGGGCGGATGTGACAGACGGTCCATCTCTGAACAATGTGGATCTCATTTAACCTGAGGACTCACTCCAATTTTCAGCAATCTTTTTCATTACAGTCAATCCTTTTTTGCTTCTGAGGTTTCTTGGTCATCGGTGTCACTGAGGTCAAACCTATGACCTTCTGATCCAAATGCGGACATGTGATTTGAAGAACCACAAGGGCAGTTTTTCATCTCCAACAATCATCTCAACAGCTGATTTGACTGATTAGCACAAGCTGATGTTCACCTTCATGAGGCACAATCTGTTGTTCACCCATGAGTATGAGAAGACAGACTGTGAGTGGGAGGAGGGTCAGTACAGTCTGTGCCTTTCAGGTGCTCCGCAAAAGTTTACAATTAAACTACACTTTTCTGTTTTTGCCTGCGATAAATGGAGTTAGTCCGACTAAAACCATGGAAACTGCCTTTCCCGAGGTATCGTTCTGGTTTCACAGAATCCAGTTTGACATTGTGTTTGTGTTAGCTGCGAATAAAAAATGCAACATAACAGCAGCATGTTGCTACAGGCCGCCACAAAAATAAATAAATATGAAAAGGCCTGTATTTGTTTAGGCTGCTGGAAAATATAAAAGGTACCAGTTTTTCTGGCAGCGATGGACAAACTTTACATTGGTCACATCTTTAATATTGGTGAAGCTTTCCTAAAGGTTCAGAGTGTGATATGTATTGTCATGTAACTGTGAGGTTGTGTAACAGTGTAACTCTGTCCTGTATGTGTCTCATCTGTGCTGTCTGACATTATGGCAATTCCTCTGTGTTCTAAACATGTACATAGTCTAATTTTATTATTACTACTGCTATTATTCTTTCATTACCTCATCCCCAGAAAGGGAGACAAGGGGTACTGTTTTGTTTTGTTTTGTTTGTTACCACTATATCAACAAAACTATTGGTTGAATTCATATCAAATTGGGTTAATAGATCACCAGTGACCTAGCATGGATCTGATTACATTTTTGGAAAAGCAGGTCAAAAAAAAAAAAAAAAGGAATTTTTAAAATCTTTTTTCCCTTTTACTTATAACAGGCAAAATTTCACATCTGTTACAGCAAAACCATTGGTTAAATTCATACCAAACTGGGTTTAGAGCAGTACAGTAGTTCTCAACTCTGGTCCTTGTGACCCAGTGTCCTGCATGTTTTGGATCTGTCCCTCTTCCAGCACACCTGAATCAATTATTGATCAGCCCATCATCCAGCTCTGCAGAAGCCTGATATTGATGTAATGGCTTCCAGGTGTGGTGGAAGAGGAACATATCTAAAACACGCAGGGCACTGGGCCACGAGGACCAGATTTGAGAAGCACTGGTTTAGAGATTGCCAGTGATCCAGAGTAGTGTCCTTACATTTTGGAAAAAGGACAAAGTTAATTTTTTTTTTCTTTGTTTTCCCCTTTACTTATAATCGGCAAAATTTCACGTCATTTACTTGTAATGGTTAGAATTTCAAATGTCGATAAAATCATCAATTTTGTTTTAGTTGACTTCAGACTTGGCACATATATACAGGCAACTGATACGCTGACATCAGCACATGCATAGACATGATGACATCAGCTGGATCAATGCCAAAATAAGTTACAATACATGTGAGGGGCGGGGTTTGTTGTGTCTGACACCACTAGTTACAGATTATAGTTTGTCATTTGCTGGATGTAACTGTGTGCAGCCTTTCTTTATTTGATGTTGCACATTTGAAGCAGGAGGTGCAGGGATTGCTTATGGAAAGGAAACATTTGCTTGTTCATTTGGTATCAAAACGAACAACTGTCTCGCTGATTTGCAGTAAACCCAATAAACATAAAGGCTTCATTTTGTTTTGTCAGTTTCTACTGTAGCATTATTTCATTGTGCCTGAGTTGAATGTTTTCATATCAGTGGTGCATCACATTAAGCTCAGACTCCTATCAGTCACTCACCACCCACAGGAAGAAATGAAAGTCTCCTCCAGGAAAGAATCCATCACAAACATATTCGCTCGCACACGTTATTATCACATCCGTGCTGTCTTTCTTGTAGAGTCCTCATTAGTGAGGAAAAACTCTGCACTGAGAAACATATGACGTGCCATTCATGATACAATGTACAACCGATGTAGAAAGCAATAAAAAAAGACATGCCTCAAAATGACAGCAATAGGCTTTAAATGCTTATATTGAAAATACACAGTGTGTTTTAAATGCAGGTGTTTTCTGTCTTTTATAGATCCTTTGGACAAACTCCAAGGTTTAACGGCCCCCTCACAGTTCCACACACTGTGGCATGTGACGCAGGGTGTGTTTTCTAGATGTGAAGTCGAGTGTGTTTTTTTTTTTTTATTCAACATTTATTATTATTATTATTATATTGTGTTTCACCAGACATGTTATGACAAAGGAATGAGACAAGAGGTTTCAAATGGCGTCAGGCACCAGATTCTTGGTCATTTACACGTAGCTCTTGGCCTGGAGCCACTAGTGTCGGCGTCCAGAGCTCTGACCCTGGAGTAATGTAACCTGAGGGTGTAAACAGTAACTGATACAGAACTACGCTGGTGTGGACGCCTCATGAGAACGCTAATCGAAAGGAAAAACAATTGGTGAACAGTGGAATTCCAAGCCTGTCAAAGAGGTTCTGATGATTAAAATAATGAAGTCAGTTCAGGAATGCTCTTGAAACGTGTTGACAATATTCTTGGTCATTCATGTGTAACTTCATAAAGCTACTTTATAAATGTAATGACAATCTCTTTATGTGTTGTTTCAGCATAACAACTGAATATCATTGATAAACATAATTTGAAAATAAATAAAATTTAAAAGACAGGTGAAATAGTATCAGGGTTTGGTTTACACAGAAGAAATCAGCAAATGTGGGATAAATATACACACACCATGTATTAATGCTTACACCAAACCAAGATACTCTCTTAACCTTAATCAAAGTGCTGTAGTTGCCAAAAAACTAAACAGTTCCTGGAGTCAATGTGAACCTCAGACTGACACCTTTTTGTCTCTTCAGGAAAGGCAAGAGAATGTACAGGTCCATGAGAAAGGAATTGTGTTTGTTTGCAACAAACGATGGCACTGATTTTATGTGATAGGAGTTTTATATTTATAACAAAACTAATTAAACACAACATCTGTGAGAGAAGGTTTTATTTTTCTACGGCTCTTTAAGACACATGTATTTGTGTATTTGTGGCAAAAAGTACTGCAATACCATCTGGAAAGTCTGAGGTAAAGCAGTCTGAATTACCTCCCTTTCTGTTGTCTACAGGCAGGCTCACAACATGTATTTTTGTAATTTGGGTTGAAGGTCCTTTAAACATACCAACAACAGATTATGTGTTTATTTAAGGAGATATAAAAGTGACTTTATGTCCAAACAGCATAGAAACCATTCGTTCTGATATTTGCCAGAGCTGATCTTTAAATGTAACACTCCTGGTATTCGATATATTCGGTAGTAAATCCTGGTAGCTCTAACACTCACACATCTAAAAACAGAATGACCCTAGTGGGTCACACAATTTTCCGTACATCCCTTCATCTGTTGAGACAGCAACACGTTGGATTGGCAAACTCCCACTAAAGCCCCCCACACACAAACACACAAACAGCCCACTGCTCGGCTCAGGCTTGGTTTCAAAAACTGCCCTGCTGGCTCGGCCAATCAGAACGCTCGCTGCCCCCACCTCCTTGGGACTGCGACCATCTGTTTGACACTATGGGCTCCGATTCTGGCCGGAGACCACCATCCACTGCCATGCCGGTCTGGTCCTGTAAGCCGCTGTGACATCATCAAGCGAAGGGGACCCCAGAGGTGCTAGCGAAGTACGAGAGGACGGAAAACACACACGCGATTACACACATATCTACACACCAACAAAATTAAACCTGAGGGGTTTGGGGGATTGAACTCGTATGTGGTTTGCCTTCTGTTTCTGCATGATTGCCCGGTTATTATTTCAATCTGGATTTAGGGTTTTCCACTGTGTACACACATGAAGTCTGCAGACGTGACAAACTGCACATCCAGATGACAAACAAACCTCACGTATGAAAATATCTCCCACAGGAAAGGAAGCAGAATACTCCACCTTTAATCCAACTTTAGCTCAGCTCAGTTCAGTGTCCCACAGTTTGGTGCTTTGGTTCACCACTGCGGCTGTCATTATTTTCTAGCCGGAGCAGGTGTGCTTCAAACAGGCTGTATATCACCTGCTCATCACTTCAAAACACATAGGGGACTGTGTTTGAATGGAAAAAGGTCATGTGGTCTGATGAGTCCAGACTGACCCAGTCCCAGAGTGAGAAGATAGGTGGATGAAGTGATTACCCATCATGCCTAGTGCCAACAGTACTAGTCTCTGGGGCAGCGTCATGATCTGGGGTTGATTCAGGTCTGGATTCAGTGGTCTTCTGTGTCAACTGAACGACAGAGGCGTATTCCAAGATGATGATACCAGGATTCATCAGGATCAGACTGTGAAAGACTGGTTCAGGAGCACGAGCATCATTTTCACTGGTGGACTGAACCCCACTGAGAGTCTGTAGGACAGGGGTGTCAAACTCATTTGAGTTCAGGGGCCACATTCAACTAAATTTGATCAGAGGAGGGCCAAACCAGTGAAATAATAACACAATAATATACTTTATTGTAACTTTTCTCTATGTTTGAGAGCAAAAAAAAGTCAAATTAAACAATGAAAATGTTTACATCTACTAAATATCTTTTAAAACAATGTGAATAACATGAACAAACTGAAAAATCAGTGTAATTTGAACAATATTCTGTTTCAGTTTATCATTTCCACATGTTCATCATAACTTACAGACACAATGGATCTACAAAACATTTAGAAACAGGAAGAATATTGTTAAATTACACTTTTCTGAAGCATTTCAGGTTCTTCATATTTGTTCAGATTATTATAAAATTATACTTTGTTTTAGTGTAAATACGTGAAAATATTTGCATTCACAAAGACAAAAAATTTGGAGTTGTGAGTATTTTTAGGTTATTATTATGATAGTATTTTACTTTTCTGAAACACTTGAGTTTGAATTGGTCTGAATGTGGAACCTGAACTAAAACGATTGTTAAAATCTTACTATCTGTTTTTGCTTTTCACAAATTCATTCCAAAGGCTGGACTGGACCCTTTGGCAGGCCAGATTTGGCCCCCAGGCCGTATGTTTGACTCCTGTGCTTTAGGAGGTGATGGAAAAGATTTCAGGTCGCACTCTCTCATCAGTACAAAATCTTAGTGAAGAATGAATGTGACTCTAGACAGAAATAAATCCTCTGACATTTATTGCGATGCTGCATAAGCATTAAGAGCCATGATGTTGACACAGCAAATGCATCCCATAATCAAACCCACAGACAGTTGGCTGGGCGGTGTACATCCAAAGCTACATATGGCCTGGCTGGGAACCAAACGGATGTCATTGGACACCAGAGGGAATTTACAAAGCAATTTATCCATTTATTGAAGCTCAAACATTAGAAAAACTTCTCAAACTGATACTCTGTTAATGAACTTGTGTGACGAAAAAGTGTTTAGACATTAATTAACTGATTTTTCAACATTTCTACCCGACAGGATGACACTGAAACACATGACAAAGCTGTCAAGATGCCACAATTCCCAGACAAATACAGCAGCAAATTCTAATAACATCAAGAAATCGAGTTTTGGGGATGTGGTTTAACCCAGACCACCGCTGCCGGATCTCCTTGGTGTGAAAGTGATAACTAGGACAGATTCGGTGTGAGTTCTTCTCCTTTCATAACCAACATATGAGACCCCAAGTGGAAGAACCCTATTGATTTCCGCTTCTCTATGAGTATTATAAGCCATCCAAATGGGGGCGCTTTAGTTGAAAATCTATTTTTTGGACATAAATCAAGCAATAATAGGCCGATTGAGATCAAATATGCTTCATATCGATTGTTTTCCAAATATCCATTTTCTTTCTACCATCCAGAGTTCATATGGTGTCGTTTTCATTCACCGGGTGGAGTTTTGTGGTTCTCTGATCATTATTCTGCCACTATCAGGTCAATGTAGATCAAACTGAGTTCATATCAGTTGTCTAACAATTATCATGGATAGATTTATATATTGCAGCAGATTGGGGGGATTTCAGGGATCTACCTTTGCTGTCGACCCCCGACAGTGTAAGCCTCATTACTGTTGCTATTGGTTTAGTGACTGATTACTCAACTGTGTCTCCTCTGAATTATCTTTATCACAGTATATTGGCCTTTAAAAGTCCATTAGCCAACCCCTGATACCAATAAAGTCAGAAAGTTTAGAAAGAGTTCTCCATCCAAATGGAATAAAGGTCATTGTCAGTGTAACACGTGTTTTTACTGAGTTCTTGTATATATTAAACTTGTGATCTTCTACAGAGAGGAGAAAATATTTATTCTTAAAAATTATGTTGCCAGAGGTGTCATTTAATACGTCTTTTAATATACAAAGCATGCCTGGATGTAAGCGTATGTGCAGCAGATAAGGATTCTCACAGTGGGAGTTATTCCTGTGTCACAGATCCACAGCTCAGCTCCAGCTGGAAGCACAGACCCCCGGGCAGAGATATCCCTCCGTCTGTTGCTGTGTCTGTCACTCAGTACTGTTGTGTCTCTTCAAAGCATCTTCCTCACCCTGATCCACATCACCACCACCCCACGTCACCGAGGGAGCAACACCGATCACCCAGCTAATGGAAGGAGCATCTCTTTCCTCACGCCACATGATAACCTGTGAACCAAGACTGAGTGAACGATAATCAGTCACACTCTAAAACTGACTGTAAGCTTTGGCAACCTGTGATTACAACAGGTGGGAAGTTTTGGCAGCTGGATGGACACAGACTAAAAGGGATTCCAACCAGCTTTGCTAAGTTTAGCGAAACATTCGACCCTAGCCCCATGTTGTTATGTTCAGCTTCCTGAGCACGAGGAACAGTGGCATCCACACCCATATCTGTAACCGTAAAAGCTCAATTCACCTATGGATATAAATGACCTGTTTACATACACGCACATCATTATTCACTGTCGATGTAGACACTGATATGCCACCATGGGAATTACATTCATATAGCATGATTCCGCAGCAGAAAAACACATGTGCGTCTGTCACAGTGTTCAAGGTCAGTGAAGAAGCTGAGCATTTATGGAACTAGACAGGAACGACAGAAGCAGAAGGAGACCAGGGTTTGTGCTAAACTGTAGACACAAGCTTGGCCCAACCTTAATCATGTCCAGTGGTCCAAAACTTTGACCTTTGAAGAAAACAGCTGGTCTCGTCTCAGGGCATTTGCACATGTTAAAGTCTGAACCAAGGTACAGGTTGTTTTTTTGTCTTTACATCGGGCTATATCTGCAATCATCCTGCAACTTTGGGAGGAAACTGCTACACCTGGCCATCATCATGCATGTGTTCCCTAAACATGGCAGTCAATAGTTTATAGGCAGCTGTGCATCTGATGTCAGCATGTTGCGAATTTGGTTCATTTATTTGGTGTTAATTTTTTCTTCTTCAAACCATCCAAAGAGTGGTTTTTTTTTTTTGTAAATAGTGCAAACCAAGGTACAGCTGGATCTACACCAAGACCATCAGTTTTGGTTAGAAATCATTTCCAGTCAAACTGAAAAGTCTGAAGGTCTGAACCAAATGTGAAATCACCCACTCAGGCTCAGCTGGTAGAACAGTTTGTCCAGTAACCAAAGGGTCAGTGGTTCAAATCCTGCCTTTGATTGTCCACATGTCCAGGGCATGGCAGCAGCTGTCAACTGGTGTATCAGTGTGAATGTGAGGTTTTATAAAGTGCTATGTAAGTATTTACCATAGGAATTGAAACCCCAGACCATGTCAGAGTGAGGACACAACATTTAGTCCTCAGATAAAACAGCTTGTGCCAGACACATCCCAAACTGAACCCTGTTAGACGACGGTCGAAGAACAATATCCACATTGTTTACTTGTTGCTCTAGTTTCTGCTGTTACAACACTATGAACACGGACAAGCTGATGGCTGCTGCATTTATCTGCCCATAGTTACACAACCCTGCACACACAGGGTACAAAGACGGACACTGTCCAGATGGAACCTGTGACCTATCAGTCAGCATTTAGTGTTTCTGCTGTTTAATAACAAGCCTGAAAAAACACGACTGTGCTTTGTGTTAATGTGACCCTTCTTACATAAAATATTGGTGTTACACAAAATACAGTAGATATTATGCTGCTGTTAAAAACAGGTCAAAAGGGCTTGAAACAAGGTCCTTCTATTTTCCAGAAAGTAAACCCTTGTGCTTCATGTGCTGATGTGACATAACTTCATTTGACCCTTGTTTGACTGAATCAACAGTCAGTTAATAGTTGGTGTTTTTACTGCACTTCACCTGGGCACATTTGCAGGTTTGGTTTTCAATGTTCTGCACAGCACTGCATTTTTCATATATATCTAAATATTTGTTCATTTGCTTCATCTGTGAGTTAAAGCACGGAAAATACATGAAGAGAGCAAGATTTGCTGCATTGGAGCAAACTCTTTTTGCATAAATGCATGTATAAATGTTTTCATCCTCTGTTTTTTGAAATACATGAAGGATATGAAATTACATAGAACTATAAAGAGGAGCCAAAGAGAAGTTTTTTTTAATTTTTTTTTTGCTATTTACATGTACTGGCCAGAATAAAATCTTATTCGGTGCTTTGACCTTTAAGTGTGGATGACAGGGAGGACGGCTGATGAGTCCTTATGTTTATTTATGCTTCTCTTCTGCTGCACTTGTTCAGCCTTATAAATATAATACCGATTATCTGCAGTAAAGAGATAAGAACAAAAACTTCCAAATGTCTTGTTTGTGAACTGATAGAACTTCACATATCTAATGTCTTACACAAACCTTGATAATGAGACTAGACGTTAAGCTGAAGTTTGAAAGAGTGTGAGTAAAGCTTGTCTGCAGAATGTGATCTTGAAAGAGTCAAGTTCCTAACAAGTCCTGGGGGGTTAAAGCAGCTCAGGAACCTTTTGATGGCCATTAGCTGGATACACATCCAATATGTCTGCTTCGACGTGCTGTGTGATATCTGAGGGAGCCTGTGGGAGGAGAACGGTGCATGCTGGGAAACAGACATGATGTCTGTATTTGCAAGTTCTGTCACATCAAGCTCCCCATTCTAAAATTAAACAGCGGTTAAATCAACATTATCAAGTGTAGTTAGGTGAATGGCTCATTTAAAGACCATCGCGGCGCATACATAATTAAACTGCCAAGTAATTGATTTCCATCTCAGGCTTATTCTATAGAGACATGGCGGGATGATATTTCTTTTATTAAATAAAGCAGGATAAAAATAAAGCGGGGGCCTGGGAGGACAGGGGCTCGGTTGATAAGTCCATGGGAATATCAGCGACAGGGAAGAAGAATATGAGCCTACTAATGAATTATCCTACATTACAATGAAATCCCCAAACAAAAGCATGTTTTTGTTGTACGCAAGGCTGCACTTTTTTCTCTTGATCAGCTGCCGCCATGGTAACGGCACCTTTTTTCCTTTTTTTGACAGCTCAAGATGGTGAAGTGTGAAGGGAGAGAGAGGGAGCGAGATCGTGAGGAGGGACGAGAAATGGGAGGCGGAGGAGGCAGCGGAGGGGAAAATTAACGGTAGTTTTCTTTGGCAGAGAAAAGGGTTTCCCCTGTCGCTCATTTTCTTCCCGGAACATGACAAAACAATGACTTTTTAAATGTTGTTTTAAGCACAGACAGATGACAAAACACGAGCACGGTTTTCTGTCACTCACTCATCTTAAAGAACGGGTTTCAATGAATTGTTTTTGTCGCTAATTTAGAATCAATGACTTGACGACAGAGGGATGTGAGCGGGTGTCGCTGAAAACAGATCCCCAACTCTTAACTAAAGAAAGAACAAAAACATTGGAGCATCTCTGCACGACAGGATTTTCAGTTCCTCGTCCTCTCCGTCACTGTCTCCCCCACTCACACACTTCCTCCCTGTCCTCATTATACAGCTCACTGTGACACGACAGCCCGCTCACTCGGGGAACCCTTCTAAACCCATAGCTTTTGGCAACCAACCAGATGCCGGTGCTAAAAATAGCCTATCAAAAATTTCCAGGCGTTCTAATTTGAATAATTCATTGTCACTTTAAGTCGGTGAAGTCAGCGTTGGAGGGGAGTGTGGAAGTAAAGCTGAGGTTCAGACAGATGAATCCCCGCTTCATTTAATCAGGATCTGAACGGGTCTGAAGACAAAAAAAAATCTACTTTACTCTGCTTTTAAAAATGGAAGGTGTTGCTAATAACATTAACATATCCTCGAAATGTAGGACTTTAGATGATCTTTTAACCACTGATGCGCATATATCTGATTAAACTCCTATGGTTTGTATGGAGGTGACACGGTGGTGCAGTGGTTAGCACTCGTGCCTCACAGCAAGAAGGTCCTGGGACCTTGGGACCTTTCTGTGTGGAGTTTGCATGTTCTC
>JAQQZY010000005.1:42411336-42421846 GCA_030068375.1 Ostorhinchus rueppellii
GTCAGCCCTGTGATGAACTGGCGACTTGTCCAGGGTGTACCCCGCCTTTGCCCTAAGTAGCTGGGATAGGCTCCATGACCCTAGTGAGGATAAAGTGGGTATAGAAAATGAATGAATGGTTTGTATGGTAACCATAAATAATCTACAAGCTAGTATTCTATTATTAATACATTCTATTATTACTGTCAGTGAAGCAGGGTATTATTTTCATTCACGTCTGTCTGTGTGACTGCCATGATTCATAAACGGATTCATCTTTGGAAATGTGGAATATGTAAAGATGAGTAGATTGGGTGGTGTATAGCATAACAATCAACAAAGCAGCTTCAACCATTTTAAGACGGGTGGGTATTAGGGGTGCACCGATCTGACTTTTTCAGTTCCGATACTGACGCTAGGGCCTTAGGTATCATTCAATACCCGATAACGATCCGATATCACCATTCACTACCACCACCTCCAGCAACATTCACTTTATAAGCATTAAAAACTGCCATTGAGTTAGTTGGTGTGGTAAGAGTAGAAATACTTCCAAATCACAGACCGCTTAGTCCGCCCCTGTCTGTGTTTGCACCAACTAGGGCTGTGCAATTAACTGAATTTTGAGCACAATTTTGATTTTTTTGTCAAACAATCTCAAAACTTATATAATCGAGTTTATTTTCCGTTTTTCTTTACCCAATTTTTGAGAGATGCGTACTGCAATACATTCCATTTCATTGCAAAACAGCTGTAAAGTACATATTTGTAGCCAAAATGTATTTTCAATTTGAATGTTTTGCAGAAAGAATCAATAGCAAAGTGAATTTTGAGAGAGAGAGAGAAATGCTGAATAAATACATTGTGAAACTCAAAATTAATCGTTTGAATAATCACGATTTCAATATTGACCAAATTAATCATGATATAGATTTTTTCCATAATCGAGCAGCCCAAGCACCAACTTGGCTATGTCACAAAAATCGGTTGTTTTTACAGATCCCTGATCCAGCCAAACTGCTGATATCGGGGCCGATACCGATCCTAATATTGGATTAGTGCAACCTTAGTGGGCATGTTTCTCCATCATGGGGTTGGAATCACATCTCAGATGCATTTCATTAAGTTCACCAGGTACCCTACCAGGCTTTGGTTATCATTTCTTCATCATTTTGCCTGTGTTAAAGCTTATTACAGGTAAAAAAGTTACGAATGAGAGGACTAGAGGCACTCCTCACTGAGAAAACAGAAGAACAGACACTCTGTACAGGGCATCATGGGAGATGTGATGTTCAGGGGGAGTCTGTTTATGGGGTTCAATAGCAGTCATTTACTCCTATTAAGTTTATTTGCTGAGAAATTAAGAAAGATTAAAAAAAAAGGTATGTTTATAATCATACAACAGAATAACAGTAGAAATATAATTTAATATTTAAGAACAACCATTAGTCCCTTCATTCAGTGAATGCACTTACCATGACATGAAGGCACATGAGCTGCTACACTATGAGGATTTCACAGTTCATATTTTATGACACAGTTTTTATTATTGACTTTGGTGAAAATGCATCCCGACTGTTGAATGTTCAACCTGGTGCTGCTGATTTGTTTGCCTTCGAGTTTAACAGATCTGTGTATTTTATCAACATTGAACTGGATCCAAAATGGAAGTCAGTACAGTCATCTGTATAAAATCAGCAGGTGGTGATTAGTTTTGTGGATGATATGTACTAAAAGTAAAAAGGCTTCATACATAGTCTTTTGTTAATCTTTTTTTGTAGAGGGTTTGAATACAGGGTTCTCCCCTGACAGTGGAACAACGGTGCTGCGCCAGGGTACTGCTAGCTTAGTCCTGCTATACTCATCTTCAGATTTTTCTATTTTCCCCTGATAGTTTTGCTAAAATCTAACGAAATCTGTCGGGTTTGCAGGGACACGCTCCCTTTACCAGCGCCCTGTTGTTTTTCATTTGAAATCTCACAGAGTTGCATCTATCACAAGGTTTTAGCGTGAGACTTTCTTCCAGTGCGAGACCCCCCCCCCGCCGCCACCTCCACCAGGACAGTATAAATGTCTGGGGAGAACCTTGGAATATATTTGACAAAAACAGTTTCCCTTTTGTACAATAAATGTGTCCTAAAAGTGCATTATCGTAGTAGTTCACTTAGATTTTGATGTAAATAATTTGAGTAGATCTATTTTACGGCATTATTTTATGTGGTTGTACTAAAACTAAAATGACATCGAAAGGTTTTAGGTTGATCTTTAACTAAAACTGTAGTAATGCAGCTACACCCTGAAGTAAGTCTGGACATTTTTTGGCTCAGCAACACAGATAAATCACTAATGATAGGAATATGAACAGACACCGATAAAACCACGACCCCTGAAAATGTCTTTGCATATTCCTGGGATGAGTAATGTGTCAGATAACACAAGTACAATGAACCACAAAATCATCCTACAACTAAAAAAATATCTGATTCCTGTCACCAGCACAGCCTTGTATGATTAAATGCAAACTATTCCTCTGTTGTTTCTGTCAAAGTTGCCCCAAAAAATGCCTGGTGGGAAAGAAAGAACATCAGAAAAAGATTAAAGTGAGCAGCGCACAGACAGCATGTGAACACTTATTGTAACATCACTCAAATAAAACAAAAGCTGCGTTCAGCCTCTCCGGTCAGACAAAAATACCCACTCTTGAAGATCCCGGGGAGACGATGTTGCTAAATATAACCAGCACGCCCCTCTCTCTCCCTTTCATCTGCCCATCAATATTTCAGCGTTTTGCCTATAGCTCAGACATGCCTTTGACTCATGAAAGTGTTGATGTTTATGTGAGCTCCTCTGCAGTAAAGGAGCATAAATATTAGCGGTGATGTGTTGGGTGAGACTCCATCCGTTATCGGTGCATCAGCAGGGCACGAAGCAGACAGCTGATGCTCAACTGAAGGGTATTGTTTACTTTGTTAGCGAGCATTTAGTGACTTAAGCTGCACTTATCACTCATGCAAATGAAATGAGTCAAACGGCCGCAGATGCCAAACGGATTTTCTATCGGACTGGGCTGAAACTTTGACATCAACAAAAAGACAGCGCTTATCCCTTTTTTCGCTCGTCACAGTGGGACTGTAACATCCATCCCCAGTCCCCGAGCAACCCCGATCTCTGAAGATGAAACTATGCAAATAATCTCTAATCTTAATAGCCCGAAACATGCCATTGCATATGTACGCCCAATTCCTACTGAGGACACTGACTGGCCATATTTCCAATAAAAGACTCCCAAATCCTGCTCCTGCTCCCAAATCCTCACAGACTAAATATGACATTAATCACATTTCAAGGCTGGGACACATGTGAGAGTCTGACACGATAATCTGAAATGGAGGAGGATCAGAAAGACAAGGCTGGAATAGTAGACGACTAGCCTCATTTGACTTAACAGCCTTGATATTTCAGTAGTCCTCCATGTGTATGATTCAGAGTGGCACAAAGCGCTTTGGGGCCGACTGTCTCTTAATCTGAGGAACCCCGGTTTGACATCAGGATCAGAGGATGTTGTTCCGGTCGAGGTGGAGGAAGGTGCTCGCTGAAGGTGTTGTTTTGAGGAAGCAAAACATGGTTTGGTTTCAAATGTTTCATGTGGTGATGGTGTGGGTTGATTTAACACCGACTGTTTCTGTCAGGAAAAATATTGAACATCCAGGTGGCTCAGACACACTGTGAAAAGCTGACATCCAAGAGGAATGCTTTTGGCATCAAATCCCTTCTCTTTACTCTTTTCTCACTACTTTGACTACCTTGTAATAGTGAAATGTATAAAAATAGCACTAGCAGATCACAGCAGATAGACAGGCACTGCATCTTAAAATAAAAGTGTCATTAGACTAAAATTACAGTTCTCTGCACATATAAATGCAACCACAGCTCATAAGCCATAAAACCAGAAATTGCAACAATTTCTCTAAGCAAACTCATTGTGTGTCAGGAAGAAAAAAGGAGAAGAACATCTGTTTAACACATGAGCTCAGTTTTACATGAACAATTATAAAACAGAAGTTTGGAAAATGTAATCACATTTCTAAAGTTGGATTTTCTGTTTGTCAGATACCACAGACACAGTAAATATACTGTGTGGAATGCATCGACTGGTAAAGTGTCCGTTAAAGGCATCGTTCAGGATTTTAAAAAATAAAAGTCCGAAAGTCACAAGGTGACAATACTGCACAATAAAAAGACACAGCAATGCTGACAAGCTCTGAGGAGAACACAGAATAGGAAAAGAAAAGAAGAAGCAGAGAGAAGATGTACCTGTAACAAACAGTGACACTTCTTAGTAAACACTGCCAATAAATATGTCCACATACAGATTTCATTGATTAAGTGTCAAAGTAAGTAATGGGTGACACATGAACTTTCTAATGACAGATGGTTTGTCTGATCCAGGGTCAGAGAAGAACATCTCATTGAAAAAATAATCATTTGAGTATTCAAAAAATAATAATTGCAAGTGTACTGTAATACATAGTGGAATGTTGGATCGAAGAACAGAAAGTTTCCATAGAAATTTGCCATTGGATTTGGCTGACGTCAACACAGTGAGAAACAAAATGCTCTGAAAATGTTTTCTGTTTGATGGAAATATTACACCTCTAACATTTTCTAACTTTCCAACCATCAGCAGATATTCACCCTTAGGTGTAATTTAGACCAATGAGCCTATTCTGGTTCATGTCTGAGGGGAGGCTGGACCGAACCCATGTGGTCATAACATCTGAACTGCACACAGAAAGGCCTCAGCAGGTCTGTGCTGGGTGGAAACAGGCATGGAAAAGCTGAACTAAGCATGTGAACCTTCTAAAAATGGAGGAGACATCTTTGTGGTATTTGTCAGGATCACGCTAAGCTAAGCTAGGCTATTTAGCGCCTGGCTTCAAGAAATGAAAAATACACCTTATAAAACTATTAAAGGTGCAATATATATATATATAAGATCCATACATACTCATATACATAACTGGTCATCTGTTTATATTCGCTCATTGCTCATTGCTGAATAAATTGCACGACAGTAGCTGATGTGCAGATTTTTATTTACATTTCATTCTACTGTAGAGAAGAAAACACAGGACTTTTGCAACGAAAAAGTCTCAAGTCATCTACATAGAAGCCCGTGTGGAAAAAAATTAAATAAAGCAATAAATGAACATATAAATATTAACCTTTGAGCGTTTGCAGCTTAAACCAACCAATGCATGAATGAATATTCACTTGCAACCAAAGTGCGTCACACGTACTCTGTAATAAGACTGTGTTAGTTCTGTTTTAGAAATGTATGTGCTCTGTGCGATAGGCTTTGGGAAAAGAACCCAGTGTGTAGTAGTGCATTTAGCTTGGTAAAACAGACTGGAGTGCTCCTTCCTCCTGTCATCTATTTGTAGATAAGTAGAGAGAAGCATATGATTTGTACGGGAGTGCATGTGTGTGCGTTTGCCTTTGTGTTCGAGTGTAAAAATTGATGTCAGTATCTGGGCTTTTTTCTGTTGTGATTAAAAGCCTAGTTGGCAGGCATTTGCTCAGCCCTCCCAAGATTTCCTGAATACATGAATACATTATTGTCATTTAAAAGAAACAAACATGCAATTATATGGAGAGTAGGAATAAAAGAGAAAAACAAGGCTAGTCAAACTGCTATACATACCTTCTTTGTGTGTGACCGAGTCCACACAGGGGGACTTTAAACACACACACACACACACACACACACACACACACACACACACACACACACACACGCCGCCTCCTGCTGATATTTGCAGCCCTTTTCCTTCAATCACAGCCTACTAAAAACAACATTCACCTTCTCTATGCATGGGGGCTGTTTTCTGTCACTTTGGTATTATTTCTGTTGCTTCCTGCTCCAGATTTCATTGGCTTAATTTAGCCAAAAGCAGAACTGAAGTGGGTCACATACAAATAGCTGGGATGGCAGGGTCCGAAGCAGTGTTGGAGGTGCAGCACTGCATTTCAACCCTGATGAGATGGATACAAATGATCCCAGTTTGCCATCAACCAAGTCAGTGGAGGAGAAAGGTATTTCTCACCTCCAGGCTCCGATAAATAACCCATGGAGTGTGACGTCCCGTTCAGTGGTTCAAGGTCAAAGCTGATGGGTGTGGAATAGGGCTCCACTTCTATGTAATTTTCTGCCAGAACTCATGAATTTTAGTGAAATAAAGCATAAAGCATTAAATAGCGTTCACTGTGCAGGTGATGTGACAGATGCATTAATCCAAAACCAGAAGAGGATGCAGAGGACATGAGCAGAAACAGGAAGTAGCGTAACTACGAGTGGGTGGAGGTCAGAAGGTGAGAATGGCACGCAGGCGTCAACATTGACCCTCATAAATCTTATTTCCTGATCTATGCCAAGAATGTTGACAGTTTAAGGAATATTTATGCATAAGTATGTGACAGAAACTCATTCTAAGTGTTAGCTGAGAGGCTTTAAATGCCTAAATGCCAGTCGGTTAAATTATAAAGTTCAAATTCTTGCCCTGACAGATGGATAAATGATCTGTATGTTTATAAAAAATTATGTAATTTGACTGACGTGAAGATCAAGAGCATTAGTGCAAAACATCTCCAAGGTCACACAGTCCTCTAATTCAATCAAAGGCCCAAACCTGCAGCATTAGAACACTGATACAGTACTATAGTTACTGAGTACAGTTCAATAGCACTACACCACAGCACTGTACCACTGAACTTTATGTGACATTTAATTACATTTAACAATTAACTAGAGCTAATATGTTTGGTTTCTTTGGCTGGGACTTAGGTTAATGTTATTCACAATTGTTAATGAAACTCCAAAGGAAATGTGTCTGGACTTATTACCGCCGCTGTTATTTTTTTGCTGGCGTTAATCTGTTTGTCTGTTTGTGTTCAAAATAACTTGAGAAGTTCTGAACGGATTAGGATGAAATTTTTAGAAATTGTTAGAAATGGGATGAGGAAATAGTGATTAAATGTTGGTGGTGATCCGGATCACCGTCTGGATCCTGGAATTTTTTAACCCTTTAACATCCTCACCAAGAAAACAAGAAAAAAGCAATGGAAAAATGTTTTCTTTACATTTTTTATTTCCTTGGGGCACTAATAACAACAATCAAAAACATTTTTTAACAAAAATATATGTGTTATAAACATTTATTTTAGATGTTCTAGACACATGTTCGAGAAATGTATTCATCTCTACCACTCTACTGAGTGATCTGAGTGGTAGAGATGGCTGAAACAGGTGGAATTAAGTAAAATGTGTTTTTCTATAATATATAGTGAGTCAAAGTGTGCTCTACCATTTGGTTGAGCAGAAGGTTAAAGGGTTAAATGTTTCTTTATCATTGGGAGATAGGGCATGATGGCACTGAATTGCATATGAGGTCATTTAGCACCATCTAGTGGAGGAAAGTACAAACACTACCTTAAAAAAAAAAAGTACAAACATGACCTTGGCGGAGGTCTGCGCTCTCCGAGTGCTTTTCTAGTTCTGTTATGTTTTACGTTGAATAAATGTAATCATATATGTAATACTGTATAAAAAAAAGATACAAGACCAACATTATAAAATCAAGAAAGACACTTAAGTCAGAAAAAAGAGACAATCTCATGCTATCTCATCTGTCTTGGGCTGTCACTAAATTAAAGTAAAGTAGGTAAACTTTATTGCCCCTGGGGTACATTTATCTGGGCACAGAGCTACAGCATGTTTCATTACATAAAACAAACCACACACTGATTCTGACAACAGCAGTTATTTGTCTTAATCTGGTATATGTTCTGCTTTACATTAAACAAATAAAGTCAGTCACCACAGTCACTTCAAATAACTGTCACTGTAATGACAGGTTCTTACAAAGACTCTTGCATTATGGGCTGTTTGTAGCATTAACCCATAAAGACCCAGTGCTACTATTGTGTCAGTTCCCAAATATTTTTCTCTCTGTTTAACCTTTCTTAAGTATTTATCACTATTTGTTATAATATTATACTCTGTATTTTGCCATTTTCACTGTAAATCATGTATTTTCTTATATTTGGCATCCTATACTTAAATTAAATGCTCATGAAAACTCAAAGCAAATCCAAATGTTATTACATCAAAACGGAGAAAACTGAAGATAAAGTGACTTTTTCCTCAAAGACATCAACGACTGAACGTAAAAACAAGTGTCCATCCACTGTCATTGATCCAACTCCATGAATTTCACTGGTGAGTTAATGTTGTAGATGACTGTTTCCATGGTAACTATGGAGCCTCTGAACGTCCAAATGGGTCATATCGGATGCCTATGAAAAGATGACAAACTACATTTTAAACTAATTATTTACATGTACTGATAGGATTCGTGGATGAAAACGTATTAACCATGTATATCAGCACATGCTTCTGGTCACCAGTGGACTTTTGGGTCTTTGTGAGTTAAAGTTACGAGGCTAATTAGTTTATAATGACTGATTAGAGTCTGTCAGCAGTAAAAGTGTTTACTGAGTCCTCTTTAACTTACAGACTGTAGGTAATGTGTTGCTTTGTTGCTGCTGAAGAAATAACGACTGACAAATTGACAAGTACAAGAATTATAATAACTCCATGAGCTGTTGGTCTGGCATACCGTGGATCGGATTTACACAAACACTAACCCACTGCAGCTGTCACCCAGAGTTTGTACAGTTAGGAAAATGTGGACTCGTGTTTACTTTATCAATGAGCAGATTTGTTTTGTGTTTGTTCTAGCACAGTCGCCATCTCAAAATGCCATCACACCACAGCTTACAGCCATGAAAACAAAAAGTGGAAGGAAATTTGTTGGATTATGGTTGTAACACAAATACATTATATAGGACATGGGATATGATGCTCATCCAACCCTAATCCCACTATTTGAAAGTTAATACCATAATGACTTACACTGCAGCGGAGCTCTTTTTGACCGTAGTGGTTTTATGAGATGTAATGGAAGAAAATATACTCACCACTGTTCTCACTACATTACCAATTACATTTTATATGGCTGTTAACTGTCAGCAAAAGAATAATGATGCATATAGGCAGTTATAGAAACAAAAGGGCAGTGGTAAAAAGGAAGATTATTTCACCCATTTAAAACTCTTGCACAACTTTTAAAGAATTCTTTCTCTTTTGTTGTAAGTTAGTGGAGCACTGAAGTTACTGTCGGTGCATAATGTGAACTTTCGATCTAATTTGTAGATGCATTATCTTCACATCAGGGCTGAAGTTGTGCTGTCGGTCATTTGAGAAGCACAGTGAAATGAAATGAATCGTGTCAAACAGTGGGTCTGTTATTCCTCCAGACTCATCATGCTGCCTGTGCTCCGCTCCATTCACTGATCCTTACAGCAGATCAGCATTATTCAACATCTTCAGGGCCGTGGCTCTCACTCAGAGATGAGGTAGGGAAAGCCACTGTTGCTATGGTGATGAGGAATTTGTAAGTGCTGGTGAGGAGCGGTGACAAAAGACAAGGCCAGATCCGACAATACATGGACTGATCGGCCCTGAGCTGAATACTGATGTGTTTTGACAACACGGTGTTCTCAAAACCAACGTTCAGTGAAAAGACCTGTACCTGCAACACTTTGGCTGTGTCTGACAGCACTCTGTGTACATTAAAGAAGTAAATGCACGAGCATTCAGCTCATTAGAAAATGAATAGATAGCGATATGACAGCCCTAAGGCCAGGACTTAATCTATTAAAGTGACATATATACCTTTGTGCTCAACATCAGCTCATTTATGGTACACAATAGATTGACTGTCCAGATGGAAATTAATTCCAAAATTACAATTCATGTGAAACTTCTGTAAAACTGGGCACATTTTGGTACCTGGTACTTTTCCAGCTTTTTTAGACCCAATAATAAAAGAAATTTACCCGCAGGATGTACCTAATGATGACTGCAGATAAATGCAACAAAATTCTACTCTTGCTCTGAGCCACGGCAAAATTAATGAATTTTTAATAAACTACTGGGGCCAAAAATATGACCAAAAAAATGGGACATAAAAAACTACCTACAGTAGGTGTCAGTGCATTTGATCTAGAACACATAGCTGCAAATGGTCTTATATACCACTATAAATAAAGACACTGTTCAATTTGAGGATTGTAATGGTTTTTCTAATCCAAACGTGTGGGTTTTTCATGAATGGGCACACTCGTTCCAGGTTTTGTGTGTAACCCATTGTGTCCACTTGCGTTACATACAAAACCTTCCCAGTTAAACGCATATAAATTGTGAATGATTTTGCAACAGTGGACATTTTTGTGAAACACTCTGCCTTGGATAATTAGTTCAGTTCCCAAAATGTACTTGTGACAGAGTAAAAAAGATATTAAAAATAATAGTAGCATGTAATTTCCATCTTCACCCTGCGATGAACTGGCGACTTGTCCAGGGTGTACCCCGCCTTCGCCCTAAGCAGCTGGGATAGGCTCCATGCGA
>JAQQZY010000005.1:42485750-42496385 GCA_030068375.1 Ostorhinchus rueppellii
TTGAAATTTCTTTCGTTAGTAGAGTCAATATTTTACCATAAAGGATTTTCATAACCTGGAAATTTCGTAGGTAGAGTTGTTCGTAAGTAGAGGTACCACTGTATGTGCAAATGTCATGACATAACTAGTTATAGTCGTCACAAGTTAAGGAAGAATTAAAACAAGTTGTATAAATCCACTTGGTTTTTGCCAAAATGAATATAAAGATAGTTTTGCAGCACCGAGAGGGTTCAAATTCAAGCTTCTGGAACTATTAGAGTCCACATACACAAACATATAAATCAAAGACTAATAAAAGTGGGTTTAGCTAAATATGAGCCATTTAAGATGAATACATTAATATCCTTGATTTGGCCTTTATTTGGACACTAGAGCATAACTGAAAGGATTTATTAATGGTTACGTAAATGGTTATTTATTCATGTGACTTTAATTAAGATAAGATAAGATAAGATAAGATAAGATATTCCTTTATTAGTCCCATGGGGGAAATTCCAGACAAGACAATTGCACAAACATAAAACCAATTTGGTCTGTTTTGTCACCACTTTTTAAAGAGGACAGTACTCATGGCCATCACTAGCCTTCACAGTTTCCTGTCACATGGTATTCTCTACAATCAAACCTATTCATAAAGTCAGTCGAACCTAATCAAAGGGTTATGTCTTTAATAGATCGTTCTAACTCATTTTTATCTCCACCAAGGGGGTTATGATTTCATCGGCGTTGGTTTGTTTGTCTGTTAGCAAGATCACTCAAAAAGTTATGGATGGATTTTCATGAAATTTTCACAGATTGTCAGAAATGGGGTATCCTACAGATGATTAGATTTTGGTGGTAATCCATACATTCAGCGCCATCTAATGGATGAAATTAAAAACATTTCATTGGCGGAGGTCTGCGCTCTCCGAGTGCTTCTCTAGTCATACTTTTGACCACTGTTTCTCCACATTATAACACTGGACACACAAATGTAACTGGTTACTTTGAAAACAACAAGACTTGCGGTTTAGACAGATCACCAAACCAATATTTACAATATATTGTGTGCTTTTAAAATGTATTAAAGCTGATGAATCTTTCAGGAAGTTGCCAACGTTAGCTTCCATTAGCTGCTGCTCATAGAAGACAAAGGAAAATTTAGCTGTAAAATCAACTGAAAGACAACTTTGTGGAATTTCTTGTGGCTGTGGCTCCAAATGAATGCATGACCATGGTCTGTGTAGGTACTGCTGTTAATCATGAGTAAATGTGCTAATACTGTACAACATTTTGATGCTTGGTTAGCTGTGTTTCTATAACTGTCAAGAAAAGATGCAGAAAGTCCCGCCACAGGTAACATTGTGCAGAAGATTCCGTGTTGCTTTTCTGTCTAAAATGATGAGGCTTTTTTCATGGAAGGGGCCAAGGCATAATTTGGTCGCCTCACTACTGTTACAAGCCATGTTTTCACACTTACTAAAAATACACAAGATGTTGCAGAAGCAGCTGATCTGTCATGTGAGTTAAGGATTCGTCATTGTAGAAAATGTGTTTCAATCTCTCTGTAAATCCTACATCTATCCAGGTTAAATCCTCAATGAGATCTTTTCTAGCTCAGTTTCAAAAACAAATGAAAAAAATCATCATTTACCTTAACCTTTTCTTGTGCGATACTTTAAATGAGTGACATTTGGCTTTTTAAAAATCAAATTATGCATTTTCAAACATTTCCCTGTGGTCTATATAAACTGTAAATGCTCCGCTTGGGTCTTCATTAATTCATCTCCACAGGTCCATCTTCAACACTATTTCTGAGTAATGACACCAGAAAGGTGGTTTTGAGCACCGGCCCTTTAAATGCACATGAGCCACTTCAGGCCCCGCCCCCTTCAGATTGTTGGTTGTGCTGCTCTGTCCTGTTCAACCGACAACTGAACATTTTAGGTCATCAACTCAAAGTTTGGTTATATTTTCAGTTTTTACTACAACCACTGCTGCTGATAAACAATTATGTCGTACTCGGAGAAGTGTCAGAAGTTTTGATCTTATATATGCCAATGTCGTGATATAACTAGTTATAGATGTAACAAATTAAGCAGAAATTAAAACAGGTTGTAGAAATCCACTTGATTATTGCCAAAATGAATATAAAGAGTTTTGCAGCAGCTGGAGGGTTCAGATTCAAACTTTATGAACTATTAGGGTCCAAATACACAAATAAATGAACCAAATAGAGGCTTTAGCTAAATATGAGGCCTTTAAAATGTCATTAATGGAAACACAGTTAGTAACAGGTGTCTGAACCATTCAACCATTAGTAATGTTGGTTTCTGCTGTGTCACACGTCCCATTCACAGACCTGTTTTCATTCTTTAAATCAGGGCTTTGGGTCACCGATGAAAAGCTAATATGCATATGAAAACTCAAAACGCCTTACAGATGCACATGCGATGTCATACTGTTTAATGAGTCAGTGTGCATCACACAATGCAGTGTGTTTATCAAGGAAGATCCCATTAAATGCGGCGAAAAACATCAGACATCACACATTACACCTTTAGAAAGAATCACAGCTGTTAATGTGGTAAGTCTTACGCATACTAACCTCTATTAATGATCATAGCTGCAGCCCTCCACACTACCTCTGCACCCCGAGCTATTACAGTCAACCAAAGCATCACAAGATGATGATTGGCGGGGCAGATTAACATGACTGGCAGCGGCTACAAACAAGCCCAGCGGCGTGCCGTCACCGCCCACGCTCAGGCAGCCATTTGCCCTGCTCTCCTACCCAGCGTCAGGTCTGCTGCTGTTTACATGTCAGATTCTATTTACTCAGCAAGGCCTCGCCGTCTGTTTCCAGCGGATCACACGCATTTCCTGGCCTCCTACCACCTCAGATCCTGCACAATGTGATTCAACAGGGGTTATTGATGAGACGGCTGGGCACTGGCACACCTGTAGCTCTGGTTAGATGGGGGACAGGTAGAAAAAGCAGAGATGCTAAAACAGATTATCATGAATCACCTCTCAAAGCAAGAAGAAAGCAGTCAAAGAAACATGCACACAAGTGTCAGAGGTGTTAGTGTCACTTTTTTTTTTTTTTTTTTTGCATCGTTGCCTCAAAACTAACAAGCTAGCACACAAGGGCTTACTGAGCAATAAGGGTTCATGGTCGAGCAAGTTTCTGAAATCAATCAGTATCACGGGCCGGACAGATCTCAATGAAAACAAGCCGTGGTGATGAGCAATGATGTTGCCATGACAACAGGCAGGCTGAGCGTGCAGCCTGGCTTTGGTATCTTCAGGCGTGCAGCAGGCAGCACCCAGACGGTTTGGGGTTTTAACCTCTTAAGTGGCAGAAAGCAAGCTGCAGTCTCAGATGGGATCATGGGAGGATGGAGAGCGGGTGGTGGTGGGGGGGTTTGTGTGGGTGGGTGGGTGAGTGAAGGTGAGGTGAGGAGGGGGGGACACTACAAAGTCAGGCATCAGTTAAACCTCTGCCTCCGAGCGCAGACATGGGAAATGAAAAAGGTGGTGGGTGTTGTTTATTTTCTTTTTTGTTGTTGTTGTTACCATCTCAATCCAGCAATGGCCAACTACAGAGACATGAGAAGGACAAACAAACAGATTAACACATAAGAAAACACACACACATACACACACAGAAAACAGCCATGTACTATACTCTCACTGTTCAGAGAAACACAAATATAAACAGAGTTAAACGTACATTTTCACTCCTATCTCCCACAGACAAGTGAACACACCAACAGCCACAATTAAAAACACACTGCACGCAGATTAAAGAGGCAGTGTTGAGAGTGAAGAGAGAACAGGATGGCTACAACAATAGAAACAGCGTGGGGAGCCCAGAGAAACACGCCTGCTACCTCTGACTGTTGGCACAGGAACACTTGTGGACGAGTTCGTTAAAGGGACAGATCTTTCGGCTTTCCAGGAGAAAGAAACACATGAAAAGCTTCTGGCCAGCCAGCGAGAGATCAATTACTTCCCATAAAGTGGTGTTATTAAGCTGATATACACACACATTATATATATATATATATATACATTTAGACAAGTGTATAGGGAGCTGAGTTTAAATACTGTAAATGAACCCACGGTGGCAAAGACTGGAGCTGGAGTTGTGTCCAAAATAAGAACTGTATTTCCCCAAATCTTCTGCAAATGCTGCTATAGAGGATGTTTTTGCTTGTGTACATTGCTTGTATTAATTAGTTGATTATATTTGTCATAATATGCCTTTAGACTTGCTTGTGTAAAAACTATTCTCAGTATTTGCTCTGTTATCTATGTGCTGCACGGGCTTGTTACAACATGTGGCCATTTGTTGAAAGTGGGACAGATTTGCAGTAACTGGGGTAGTGTTATTTAACTTATTGTTTACAATTAATGCTTGTATGATGTAACTACAGTAATTCATTCTACTATAGGCCGGTGATATAGGGAACTGTGTTTTTCTGGTCATTTCCAAGAGTAAATTTGCACTGTATCTCCATTTGTCATTTACTGTAAATAAAGCCACGGACCATTATTTCTGCTGTTGAAAAGCACTTTACAGTTACCACGGTGACCTCTGTGGTATCGGGGTCAAAGTTGAACTCTGTAAAGCGACAGAGCTCTTCTTCCAGAGATCACGCTTTTCATTTCCATGGAGGATAATTCCACATTACTCCCTACTAATGCCTTGTCAGGGGGTGGATTAGTACCCCTGGGGGTATTCCCTTAGATCCACACACACTTGCACTCCCTTGACATTACACACCACCTCACTCCTTCACACGCACAAACACAAAGCTGTAGCCTTTAACAAGAGATGATGTTGCCACCGCGACATGAAGCACAGACCTCATGTGGCTGCAGGTGGAGCATCGCTGCCATTAGAGAAAAAGGTTTAATGTGCGTGAGACGAGTCCGATGGAAGGAAAATGTGACGTGACTTCATTTCTGAGTTTCACTAAGGGACACAAATGTGTGCATGCAGTCAACACAAGTGCAAAGCAAACCCAGTATTTATTTCTGATGTCTTTGTTTCTACTTCTGGCAGCAGAGTAACCTCATAAAACATCTGTTATTCACATTTATCATCCTTATTGTGTCTATAGAAGTAACATCCCATTGAGACATCGATGGGCATACACTCAGAAACACACATCCTTTATCAGTTTTGCTTTGACACAGAGACAAAGCCCTTGTCCTCATTGAAAGTTTGCTGAAAGATTCTGTGAAGAGGACAAGTGACGCAAGGCAGTGTCAATGTCAACACCACCCACCCTCATCACACACATACTGACAGCCCGAACCCCCTGCTTGGATTAAAATGCAGATAGGAAAGTGACTTAACATGGGAAACTGATAAAACAACTACATATTGATGTAACTGAGCTGCAAAGAGGTTAATTCTGGGAATTCAGTGATCCAGTTTATATTCAGCTTCCCATCATTAAAATGACTCATGCTTCTTGTAACGTGCCATTTTCACATACAAAAATAAAACTGAGGCTCATTTAATCCTTTGCTCATGCTGCTCCTAAAAGTCCGCGTACAACTGAAAGAGCCACTTGTAGACAGTGAAAAGGAAGAATGATGTCAGCGCTGCTGAAATGAAACCGACACTGATTTTATCTGCAGACGAATGGAGCACAGAGTGAACAGAACGGAAAAGGATCACAGCATATCAGGTGCTAGAAATTCAAGCTATGAATGTGTGTGTTTTGTGAGCGAGTAGAGGATATTTAATCTGAAACAGCAGCACAGTTAAAGCAGTGTTCTCTTAAGTAACATGCATCCGTAGCCACCCCATCAGTGACATAAGGGATGGATTTGTACTAATGTGACTCATTGTTTAATAACCCAAGCACTGAATCAACTGCAAGGGAGTTGTATCCCCTGTTCAAATGGCAAGACCTGTAAATGATTTAATATACAATATTCTACTGACTGACCCCAAATGTTCAGATTTTTTTTTTTCTGAGATACTCCCTTTCTAAAAAGTCACCTTTTGTGGCTTGAGATCTGGTAATGCTGAAATTACACAGTGGTTTAAATCTTATACATTAAATCTTATTGAGGTCCACCCAGAAAAACTCACTATCATTTGTTGGACACTTTTCCAAAGCTAACAGCGATGGCGATAAAGTTTAACCTAAGTTTTACACCTATCCTGAGATTGAAAAAAAAAAGATGCTTTTATGAGAAATATGTGATTTCTGGGATGCATCTCTGAGCAGGGGGAAGCACTGAATGGGATCTTCTATTACACATAAACAGTGGACTGTGACCGCTGAAAATAACATCATATGAGCTCTAACCTAATAAACATGAGGCTCGCAACCAGAACAGTGGAGTAATACAGATGTACGGTGGGTAAGAAACAGGAACAGCCCAGTGAATATTGGCTGGAAGTACAGTTAAGCATAGGCCTACACAGCCCTAACACACCGAACATGCAGCCTGATGGTGAGTGGAAACACATGGCTGTTTTATTTTATTTATTTAAGGTTCCTCATTAGTCTGGACCAAAGTAGATGCTATTCCTGGGGTCCATTCCCAGTATAAAAGTACTATAATGTATACTTTTACAAAACATACATTTAAGTGAAAGAAACTGCCTGGTCCATATTTTTGACAGAATTTGACAATAATCTAAATGTCAAATGTAAAGAAAACTGGTTATATTATCTGATCTACTCACTGTGGAAGAAGTTTTTTGAGTCTATGTGACTTATAAATAAGTTTGTTTACCCACCATGAAAGATCTCGGATTAAAAAAAAAGTGTTATTCTACAGGTGTAGCGGTACTCTGTGCGTCCCTGTGGGTGGATAGGATGTGGTGGGTGAAGCAGTGGTTGGTGCTGTGTTTGGGGAGCTCCACACGCAGCGGTGCGCCCTTACCCTCGCCGCCCTGGAGGAGTACGGATCCTCGAATAGATTCCAGATCACCGGCTGCCACTTCCTCCACAGGCTGACATTCCCGTCGGCAGCCACATCCTCAATGCCCAGTCTCTTCCCTATCTCGTCGTCCTCGTCTCCGTTGTCCACGTTGAGCTCGAACACGTCCAGAGCCTCCTCCGCGTCCCGGTGCTGCCGGTATGTCATCCAGCAGCAGGGCTCCACGTCCGTCTCATCGATGCCCCAGAAGGACAGCTCCTCCTCGAACAGAGGTCCGCACACATCCGCCGGGCAGTGGAGCTTCCCGGTGCGGTAGTAGTTGAGGACGTAAGCGAAGACACCCGGGTGGCGGTCGAAGAAGTACTCGTTGGTCCTCGCGTTGTACTCGATGAAGCCGGGGACTTGTTGCAGCTGATCCAACACGGAGTCGATGTCCGAGTCGGAGGCAAGCAGGGCCAGTCGCGTCCCCGGCAGGGTCTTCAGGGTGGTTTTGTAGGTTTCGTGCCTGGTGCCCCCGACGTTGAGGATTATCCTCTCGTTGTCGTCAAACTTGCCCATCGCTCTGTATCAGACATGACTTGATGGAAAGCGGGGGAAGTTGGCGAGGCAGTCCGGTGGTAGCGGCGAGCCCGACGCGCACACACCCACAGTCCGTTTCACAGGAGCCACACTGGTTCGGCCGTGCGCAGCATCTCCGAGTCCACTCATCCGAAGCTTTCGTTGCTGTTTAAAGACGGGATGAGGACGTCCATCGTTTGTTTTGCTCAGATTTGGGTGGAGGTGGTGGGTCTGCCTCCTCCGGTCCTCTCAGGCAGTGTTCGGAGTGTTGAATGATCTCAGCCGGTGGATCCAAACAGACTGCGCTGCTGCTGCCGTTGCGCGTCCCTGCCCTCTCCAAGACGCACAACTGCTCGTCAGCGTCGGGTCGTAACTCACAAATATGTAACGCAGTATCCGAGATTCCTCTCCAAAAGTAATGCAAAGCTTTCACACTCCTCTGCCTGTGAGAAATGTGCAGTTACAGCTCCAGTGTTTTCTTTGCTTCTGAAAAACCAGGAGAAGCAAAGAAAGACTGATGGAGGAAAACTCATCTGCCATCATCTCCGTAATCACAGGAAAAATACTGAGCATTTCTTCCAGATTTCCCTCAAAAAGAGTACATTTGGCTCTATATTGAGTTTGGAGAGCTCCACCCAAAGACTAACTCAGACTCATTTTAAAGAGGGACCAAATGTTATCTGAGTACACTTGTTTTGTTTTGGGTTTTTTTTTTAATTTGAGTAAATTTTACTCTTATGCACTGCCATTATAATTTGAAGCTTTTACTGCTGAAACATGTTGTGCAGCCACGTTTAAACACAGTTTGTCTAACAATGACAACAAATCCTTTTGTTCACGTTCATCAACAGGTCATGCAGATGCCTTGATTTGAACATTCTCCAGGGTTATGATCTTGAATTATAGGTGTAATTGGATTAAATAAACCCATATATGTAGATTCACTTTCTCATATGATTTTTTTAGTAACAGGGGAGGGCTTCTTTTCAGCATCACTGAGTCAAGACACTGCAGGACCTTGTGTTTGGAGCCTTCAGCCCCTCTACAATCTATGACTCCTGCGTATCTGGGCCGAAAACAAGGGTTTGTGGGGTAATGAAGTAACATGTACACACACACATACACACACAATGCTCTGAATGTGTAAAATTAGCAGTAAAGCTCTCGATGTCTTGTTTAGGTTCATAGCAATTTCACAAAAAGTAGTTTGTATTCAGTTTGATATAAACTGACCAAAGAATGATCTTCAATCTCCATTTGTACCTCAAGGTGCAACAATATCTGAACGCTCAAAAACTCTTTCATTCATTTCTTTCGAGCAGAAGTAAAACAAAAATGTGTGCAAGGAACCAATAGCAGAGTAAATGCATTAATAAATAAATAAATAAATAGAAGTGATCAAGACAATGTTGCCATGTACACTAGAAACAAAATCAATCCAATATGTACTGCTCAAAAACAAGTGTGAAGAAAAAAAAACATATCAAATCCCACCCCCATCTCACATTTATACAGCATAACACATTACTTTTGCTATGATAAAGTTGCATCTATCATAAAACTGAAACAGAAGATACAAAATCACCTTTTTTGGCGTTAAGGTTTCAGCAAATAACGTCACTGGCAGAACTGCACACATGCATCAGTAGGTTGTGTTTATTTACACATTTTACTGGTAACAGATTATGGATGCAACTGTGACATTTAAGTCTGAATGAAGTGCTCCAAATATTCAGTGTGCATAACAGCAGTGGGTATAATAGAGGCTCTGTGAAGGCAGCACCAGCACAAGCATGCAGGGTCGGATGAATCTAGAACAGGGTTGCAGGGAAAATCTGAGCTGTGGGGTCCTGTTGAGCACCGAATCTGTCTGCATTTGGAGTGTCTGGTGTCATTTCAGATTCAGATATTTGTATTCATGCACAAAGAATGAAAAATATAGTGTATGTGAGTGAGTGAGTGAGTGAGTGAGTGAGTGAGTGAGTGAGTGAGTGAGTGAGTGAGTGAGTGAGTGAGTGAGTGGAATATGGTACAATACATGAAACAAAAACCAATAAAATAAACCCTACCCATTTCATTACACTGGTCTAGTAAACATAAAATGCTTCCAAAATAACACAGGATTTGGACCCCAAATAGCGAGTATTACTTTCTAGTTTTCCGTTTTTAAAATGGCAGAGCATCAGAGTTTATATTCACCTCCAGTTAAATTAAGACGATCTGGTTTCACCCAAAGGGAACAGCAGCAGCATGAGGATAGGGCAAAGGAGCAGATGGTTGTTTTCATTCATTTAGCTCCTGGTGCAGCTAAGTGGAGGTCATTTAAAGCATGGACTCTTTTCTTGGTATTTTATTAAAACTGTTTGGAACTTTTTATCCCTGTTTGATTGGACATCCATGATCAAGACTGAAAAGTGAACAAAAAGGAGATGAACCTGCTTAAAACACAGTTAAAGTACAGTAACTGTGTTTACGTTTAGTCTCGTCAGTGCATTAACTACACTGTCCAGTATCACCCTGTTACTCCCCTGTTTAGTTCACTGCTGCCTTTTGGGCTTAAATATTACTACCCCACCCCCTAAAGGAGAGGCAAAGGGTTTTGTTTTTGTTTGTTTGTTTAACACTCGAGCAGCAAAACGATTGGTTGAATTCCTACCAAATAGAGTTTATACATTGTTAGTGACCCAAAATAGATGCGGTTACTGTAGGTAGATCAACGTTCCTAAATTATTGCTCTACTGGAAGCAACTCAGGATTCAGTGTCTTGCTCAAGGACATATGTGGATAGTCAGAGCCAGGGTTTGAACCACCAACCCTTCAGTCACTAAACAACCCACTCTACCAACTAAGCCATAGCTTCCTGCAAATGTCTATAAAACATCTATTTTGTTTGAATTTACTTCAAACTTTGCACATTTATAGCCATATGCTGACATCACATGTATAGACATGAAGACATCAGCTGGATTGATGCCAAAAATAAGCTACAATGCATGTGAGGGGCGGAGTTCACTGTGCCTGACACCACTTGTTTATAATTATTATTACCTCCGCCAAGGAGGTTATGTTTTACTGTGCGTTTGTTTGTTACCATCCATCTGACTTTGTTAGAAACATAACTCAAAAAGTTATGGACGGATTTTGATGAAATTTTCAGGGTATGTCCACTCTGGGTCAAGG
>JAQQZY010000005.1:42512137-42522183 GCA_030068375.1 Ostorhinchus rueppellii
CAAAGCAAAATTTGTTTAGCACCAAAAGGCAGCCAGACTACCATTCTGCTGTCAGGATGCTGGACAAGACAAGTTTATTAAAAAAAAAAAAAAATCATTTAAGTATCTTGAGCCTGAGCCGAGTGTCTTCTTTTTCTGACGTCCAAATATGGTCACCCTAGTTTCAATGCATGAGCGTCCAGTGAGCTGGCAGATATGGAACTATAACAACAAAACCTAGGAATCTACAAGAGAACAGCCAGAGAACAGCTGTCCACTGTAGTGACCAGTGTGCATGAAAGGGTTAATGAATAGCAATGAAACTGTTTACTTGAAACAAGTTTTTGATATACTATGACGTTATTTATGTTTTGACCTCAGGTGGTCTAATACATTTGTTAATGTCTATGAGTTTGGACACTGGGTGGATGAATAAGAGCAGCAAAAATAAAATAAATATTAACCTTAAATAATCATATACAGATCAATAATAGTTGTTACTTTTGGTTTTATTTTCTACTAAGGCCTGTTTCACTCTACTTCCACATGATATACAACACAAACATGTAACAGTATGCATAAAGGAGAACAAATGACACATAACATTTACAAGAGTTTAAGGCATATGGGCTAAAGGTGGATCATGGAAATCTATAGGATGACACTTGGGCTTAGAAATCAGGAGTGAAATTTTGAAGGTGAAACCATATAATGCTGATAACTCATGCTTTCTACTTGAAATTATGGTTTGTAATTTTAGCAAAAATAATCATTGGTTACCAGTTTAGACAATCGTATTAACAGTTACAGTAAATACAACAGTAACAGCCGTGGAGATGTGATTGTCATGAATATTGGGCCAATTAGAGATTATTAAATAATATCAGGACAAATTACAATTTAACAAAATCAGAAACTCTCAATGTTCTTGTATTTGGCTCAATATTCCACACATGCCACTGTATGTATAGATGAGTGTTATTACAACAATTACGTACATGAAAAAACAACCTGGAAGGCTTTTAGCAATACTCCCAAAGCTGTTGGACGTTCAGTCTAAAGCCGTGTATGTGATTTCCCTAAGTGCCACACTACCTGTGCTCTACATCCTAGTCTGATGTGCAACAATAGGGGGAAAGCAAACATTAAATGAGAGCTAGTGTTTTCCTTTAATGACATAAATGATTGTCCTTTTCCTTTAAAGTGAATAAATAAAAAGATCATGCAGTCACACTTTGCAAGCAAGAAAGAAGTCGTATAAAATAACAGCATGCATTAATATGTTCTGATGTATCAACATGCCACTAGCCTGCAATCACACTTCTAAAATGCACATTACACTACTTTGTAATTTAAGCATATACTCCTCACAGCAGTGTTAGTGTCCATCCATTTAGAGGCTGCATAATTTAGCATTCATTTATTAAATACAAAAAAAAAACCCCAAAAAACTATATTTTAAGACCTGTGGATCATGAAAGCATCACACACACAATATTTTATACTGTGTGCAGGTGTAGTTTGCCTAAATAAGTCCAGATACAGTGAATTTGTCATTATTACTGAGTACTACTTGAGTCTGATGGTGGCAGCAGACAGCAACGCAGGGTTCAGATAAACTGACAGAACATTCTCTTCAGACTAATTTAGATATAAAGGCTGGATGTGAAAGGCTTCAAGTTAAATAACAGTGCAAAATACTTCCAAAGACAGATGAGTCCCATAAGACATGCAGAAGTATGTAATAACCTCAACAGTGACACACCCAGGGAAGGTAGACAATAAACACAGAGTAAACAAATGTGTTAAAACTGAGGATGACTTAAACACATAATGCAATGATGTAATCTAAAAGTTTACATTTAAAGTGGTACTGATAAGAAAAGACGAAAGTGTAGAAATATGTCAGTCAGTCCTTTTAAGTGTGTGTGCTTGAACGTGTATGTGTGAGTGTGTGGGGTGAACTCATTTTTAAATTCTTGTCCTTACGTGTCTGTAATGCTGTGTCCTTACCGTATGAAAAGTGCTATATAAATAAAGACTGATTTGTCATTATATGTTTTATAAAGCTGTGGTGCAAAACGATCTCATACTTAAGAATAAAATAAATCCAGATCTAACTCAGCTCTGTACTGGGCGAGTAGTTCAGTGAAAATGTACAACAGGAAGGGGTGGAATAAGACATGTCCTAACCCCCCCCCAATATGTGACTGTTTTGGATTAGAGTCTAGTGTGATGTCTGTAGATGTGAGTCCATAAACCATATTTCATTTCCATTTTGACATCTCTCATAATGAAATTTTAATGAAAATTTAAAAAAAATAATAAAATAAATAATTTTCAAAAAAGTTATTCTGTCTTTTTTTGCCAAATAAATGTGCCTCTGAGGAAATAGAAACTTTTTTTTTTTTTTGGTGCATAAATTCTGATCCAGATTCCGACTGATCACCTGTTCATGGTGGTCGTCTGTCTCAAACAGGAAAAGACATCCCAGTCATTTCACAGTGTTCCATACTCTGTGTATTAGAGCCAGTGTAACGTCATGTTTTTGCTTAGTTAAAAAAAAAAAAAATCCACCTGACAGTAATCATTCCACAGTTTCTGTAATATTTGAGCTGAATAACTGGCTTTAAGTTTATATTTAACGAGATGCACCTCAGAAGTGCTCACATAAACACTGAAATGTTGACCAACTGTGATTTAAGTTTTTCTTTTTGCATGAACATTGTTAAAGGTAAACCATGGCTGCTGAAATCCAATAAGATCCAAGCAATAGAGGCAACAAATAACCAATTAGATGACAGAATCAAATCCAGTGACTTTTTTCAAAAACAAATATACAACACTTGTGCACATTTGTTGCCTGTTGTGAGAGTCAGGGAAGTATTTTAGCGTTTCCTCCTGGATTAATGAAAAACAGCGCTCTGAAAAAGTCACTTAAAGGAAGTTACCAAGGACAGATTAATCAGTGATGAAAATAATCATTTGTTGCAACCCATTTATCACATGTCTTTGTAGCTGCAACAGGAAAATATAGCCCTATGTGTTTACTCTGATAAATATGATGTTTGATGAACGTGTAGATGGACTCTGAAAACCTCTCTGACAATAAATATTCAGAATAATCGGTCACATTTCTGCACAGTGTCCTCCAGACAGTTCACTCAGGCCTGTTGCGTCGCCTGAGTCCAGATACCGGCTTCTCCACTCCTAACTCCTCAATGTTTGTCTCCGTGCCGTCCTCTAACGAAGGCATGAGCTCAGAGTCTTCCAGTCCTTCGTCCCCTCCATCCTCCTCTCCATCCCCTTCCTGTTCCGATTCCTCCTGTGTGAGCTCCTTCACCTCTGCGCCTTCACTTGGAGCCTCGTCTTCATCATCTAAAGGTTTCTGGCAGAGTTCAGACGCCCCTGCTGCTCCTTCAGACGTCTGCTTGACCGCTACTGTAGCTTCTGCTGCCAAGGTGTCACTGGCCCCGAGGGACTCGATGAGGTCTTCCAGGTTACGCTCACAAGATCCCTCTGCAACAGACACAACACGCTAGGGCTGTCAGAGTCCCTTTTTTAGGGGCCAAATCCAGCCTAATTTGATCTCCAGTGGGCATAATAACATAATTAACAGTAACATAATTAAAATAATAGTCTATAAACAATGACAACTTTCTCTGTTTTCGTGCAAAAAATAACATTAAATTATGAAAATATTTACATTCACAAAGTATCCAGACGTGAATAACCTGAAAAAAATGTATTTGTTAAGAAATGTAAGTCCAATTTTGACAATATTATGCCCTAACTTATTTATACATGCACATTATGGATTGAATCTACAAGGGCACCAAACATTTAGTAACAGGCAGAAAACAGTTAAAATGATACTTAATTTTCTTTAGATATTTCAGGTTATTCATATTTGTGATGGTTGTCCACGATTTATTGTTAAAAGGAAAGTTTATAAATGTAAACACTTTCATAATTTAATGGCACCATGTGCGTCACAATAAACATCTGTGTGAAACACAACAGCAGAACCAATGTTTCATGGCTGTGAAATTAAGGAAAATTGGAATTGAATAATTTTTAAAAACTGTTTCATGTCGATTAACTGGTTATTTGTTTCAGTTCTACCAAGAAAAGCATGTTTTGACAAAGACACATGGGTCAATATCACTATAAAGTGCTGTTGATGTCTCCCAGCAGAATCTAACTGTCACCATGAACACGTCACTAAACAATGAAATTCTGAGGTTTTATTATAAATGGGCAAACACTTACACATATCGTACACATCAGTACAACTTTACACCTCTTGAAATGTTATTTTGCATGTTCCACACACCCCTTCTGCCCTTCTAACTTTTGTGAGATTGATAAATGTTTAAATGAAAACCAATTAAAATAGATTTTGTATGTCATTAAACTCCACAAGTTTTTCAATAAAACAAGTCAAGATCATTTGTATTTTGTTTCCATAATAATATTATTCTACACATGCCCTTGAAATTGCCATCCACCCTTTTACTTTGGGGGAATTGCCCTATAAATAATCTGGTTGATGACATCATCATCCTTTAGCGTGTCAGTGGAGGTGGAAACATAGTCTACCAGAGCATTTGGTATCTACATTTATATTTTCTAATTTGCATCATTTGTGTTTATCATTTGATGTTGTCAAGCTTAGCTTGTCCACCCTGTCACCATAAAATATTGTTTAATATAAAACTTTTCAGAAATCCAAACTATATTTGCTGAACATTACTCATTCCTCTTCAAAGATGACCTGTTTTGTTAACTCAAGGTCCAACATGGTTATTAAATGCTAACTTTAGCCAAAACTGTCCAACTTTGTCACATATTTTTACATGTATGTGTCAGTGACAGGGTGGACATATTTGTTTTAGATTTTGTGGTCTGCTTATACTTTGTTTGCAAAAAATGTGGAAGCTGGACCAACATGCATTTCTAACAGTCTACAGTTGGTTTAACACATTGAACATAAAGTGGAAAATCTCATGTTTTTTTATTACATTTTGAAGTCTGAAAGAGACCATTAGTGATTAATGCACAATCTTCTTCTGTGGGGATTTTGTCGTTTTAATAGTAGGACGTGAACATGTTGCACCACAGCAACATACACATAAGTGTGACACTATTCCAGGACAGCAGCGCATCCTAAATCTATCTACAGCACCAGCACAGACCATGGATAGGTTTGGTTATGCAAGTGAGGAAGTTTACATAAAGTACCTAAGTATAACCTTTGTTGAGAGTTACACCAATCTGGAGCTTTCTTTCTATTGGTAAGGACACGTGTTCGCTGAACCACCTGTGATGATTTCAGTTACATAGGAAAGACTTTAGTTCACTGGTATGAGACACAGGAACGAAACTCCACTTGTGTCTCACTACAAGTCTAAGAACATGGTGGGCTGACTGAAAAAAACACAGCAGGAAAAAAGGCAGCTGTGGGTATAACCAAATTTTTCCTAAACCCCAACCTGTAGTTCACATACAAACTATGTCACAGAATGACTGCTTTGTCTGAGATGCAAATTGTGTAAGAGCTGGGGGTTTTTGGGTTTCTTTTCTTTTGCAGTAACACGTACAGCACAGCCACAATTTGCAAGAAAAATACCCTCTTTTCTGCTGCTTTCTAAATGACAATTTCTCTTCTGCAGCCAGAACTTATTGTTCTCATTGTGTCTTAATTGGAAAAATGTACTACCAGTTAGCCCAACAGGCATGAGTTGACTGTTACTAAACCAGCTGATGTATGATGTGTTGTGCCAGAGATGGTGAATGACCCCACCGTTAATGTTAAGGGGTGGACAGTCCATTCCTCTCTTCTTCATCAGGTATCGAATGGTCTGGAGTTGACTCATGATTTCATTCTTCTGCTCTTGAGCCACTGACTTCACACTGCAAAGAAAACACACAACAGCAGGTAAAAAAAAAAAACAGACAATAGGAGACTGTGTAAACACACCTGAACCAACATTATGAGCAATAACAAACTTAGTGCAGTTCAATTGTGTACTTTAGTGTTTTAAACAAAACAAGTCTCCATAATTTTGTTTTCGCTGAGCATACTTATAGAAAAGAATATCAAGAGACAAGCATCTAAAGCAGATTAACTACACAGAATTACTAAAAGCTACAATAAAATGATTATCCACTCCCAGATACATACTTAAATCATTCACCTGACAACTCATACTGTACAGAAATCATTAATAAATACTCCAAATTAAGGCATTTTGTTAATTATTGTATATCACTGCTATTTTTATATAGCATAGCACACTTGTGAAGTAATTATTTTTTGTCAGAAAACTACAGCAACGCCAACCCTTAGAGAGCAGCAATAAATATTGTATTTACAGTGAGTTTACAAGGCACTGATCACTAACCAGTTAGTAAGTGGATCCAACTGGGTGAGGATGGAATTAAGCATCCTTTCAGTCTGGGCAAGCCTTTGTTCCAGCTCATTTAACTGGTTCTCTGTGCAAACACACATGACAGAGGAAGCCATTATTTGTATTCATCACGGTCACCAAATCTACAGTACATGTGAACAGACAAATATATATAAAGCAAACAGAAGTCCCATTACACACCTGCCTCCACTGACTTTTTGGCCCCTTTTGCAAATTTTTCCTTCTGAGCCTGGTCATCAGCAGACTTGATCTATGAGTTAAACGTTAAACAAAAGACATGATCAGCAATTATGATTATTCCATGTTGTTAAGCATAAATACATAAATCAGCCCACCTGGTTATTATCAGATTCATATGCATCAGCTGCAGCTTTCCTCAGCTTAAGCCCACAAGTTAAACTTTTGAAACAAGGGTTCGTACACATCTTTCAAGGTCAAATTCAAGCACTTTTATGGGTCATTTTCAAAGTTTTCCTTCACAGCACCTTACAGCTGGGGGAAAATTAGAGCTGGCCAATAAAACGATAACGATATATATCTCGATAAAACTTTTCCTCCATAGAAAAATGAGACATGCTCAATACAATTTCGATATAATTCATTCATCCATGTTTTGACAGACGTAAGAACAGCCAATCATAATTAAGAAGCGCTGCACAGACCCAATCATGCTCAAGCCACAGCAAGTTAGGTTGACGCACACAGCACAGGCATAAGAGCAGCCACAGCACACACTAATGTTTGGGCTGCAGCCGGAGGTAATGAGTGTTCCCTTGGGAGAAAATGTGACCAAGAACTCAGATGACAGAGTTACTGAAAAGTAAAGTGTGCCATAGAAGCTGAGAGTCAAACACTCAAACCGTGTTAGGTTTCCTTTTTGGTTTAAGGGAGTTAAGGAACGCACCCCCACATATATATAGTTACAATTACAAGCACTTCAAATAAAATTCAAGCACTTTTCAGACCTTGAAAACACAACATTGAAATTCATGCATTTTCAAGGATGTTAAGCATCCGTACCAACCCTGTAAAACTACAGGCATCTTCACTTACCTTTAAAAACTTATAGGCTGCAAATACTCCAACTCCAATAGCGTACAGAGGCATGAGTGTAAATACATAGCCCTTGTTGCTATTGGATTTGTATTTGTCACTCTTCAGCTCTTGCTCCATCAGCTTCTTCATCTGTTGCATGTTCTCAGAGGTCTGAGATGACCCGGGGCCGTTCATGTTGATTGGTTGACCTCGGACTGCACCTGGACCCGCTGCCACAAATACAACATCAATAGAACACACTGATGAAGATGAAACACTTCACCGTTTAGTTTTACAAATGTAATGTCTTTAAGCTTTACCTTACATCCTGTATGAGTGGCAGCTCGGTTGCCATGGTGATGGCTCATCACTTATCAAACTGTGGTAAAATATTATACTGGAAAGCTACAATGATAATATCCATTTCTTCAAGAGTGAAGCTTGAGCTTTAACCCCATTAGTCACCACAGCACTAAAGAGAGCACTTTATTCCTCTTGTTAGTTCCAATGAAAGTACAGTAATGCAACTGCCTCAGAGTCAGCTCCTGAAGTAAACATCCACATTTATTAACCATGTGCCAGATTAACGTTATTTCTCTGTGAATCTCTTAAATGTCTGAGCAAAATTGGTAATCAAATGAGGAATCGTACCAAGAGCTTGGAAATTAAATTCAGGCAATTGAACCCTTTATAGTTCACTCATGGAAATACTCTGAAATTTAACATTCCGACTGTAATGTGTCATTCTAGAATAGGGGTGTCCAAACCCAGTCTTCGAGGACTGGAATCCTGTATGTTTTAGATATTTCCTCTTTCAGCACACATGGCTCAATTAATGATCAGCTCATCATCAAGCTCTGCAGAAGTCTGATCAGGATGTAATAGCTTCCATTACATCGTTATTATTAATTCACCAGTAAAACCCATGGAGTTGGATCAATGACAGTGGATGGACACACTGGGTATATGTTCAATTAATGAGAGATTTTGCCAAAATAAATAAATAAATAGCACATTTAAGTTTTCTGTTTCTCATATAATAGCCCTCAATTTTAATCTGAGCTTTTATGAACATCTACATCATCAGTGAATTTAAAAAAAAAGGAAAATACCTGAAAAAAATACAAACTACAGAGGTTAATATTATAATAAATGCTGATAAATCACTGGAGAAAGGCTAAGTATAGAGCAAAATTCATTTAGGAGCTGACAATAAAGTAGCACTGAGTCTTTAGGGGTTAATGTGGGATGCACAAATATTATCTGTCAAAACAGCACTGCTTTACAAAGTTCAAATACTGGTGTCACAACAAAACTGTTGCTGCAAACAATACAGAAAAGGCTAGAACAGGTCTACTCTGGAACTAAACTGATGTGGACATTCTGCAACAGATGGACCCAGACACCAGCCCATGAACATGATACTAGGACGACCCTCTGGTGCCTCAGTGGACTGGACCTTGGGCTGCAGCTGTAATGGCACTGAACATCACTGCAACTGGGCCGGGTGTGGTGCAGCATCCCTTCAATATTTACAGTCCTCGGTGACAATAATAACGCACGTGCTCGGTAGTTTAACGTGATTTTTTTTTTAGCATAAAGTATATCATACCTTTCCTAGTGTAGCGAGGGTCAAATCTGGTTTCCTTGGTCCCGGTGCCGCCGCCGACGCCAAACAACCTCGGCAGGACGACAAACGTAAAAAGCACCGCCGTGAAAGCCAGGGCGACCTGCTGTGATGTTGACAAAACCATGGTCCGGTCAATACGGAGAAGACAGGCCGCGCAACGAGCGACGAAAGCCCGGGACAGATGCAGACAGACAGCCGGGAGAGGGGCGCGAAATGTCAGTGTGTTAAACAAACATACAATTATCCACAAGGATTTCACAAAGCAAAAACAACACTGCCCTGGCTGCTAACAACAGCTGTGTCTTCCACACCAGCAGAAACCGGATATCCGGGGTCAGATTTTTCACAATAAAAGTCGAGAAAAAAATCTGAAATAAACAATCTGATATTTAGTATTTTATTGACTTTAATGTGTTTTTTTTCCCCCAAGGTTAATTCCAAGGGCTGTCAAACTTACTTTAGTTCAGGGGCCACATTTAACAGTGTGACCAGTAAAATAATATATAAATGATAATGACCTGTATTTAAAGAGTTTAGATAGATGGATAGATAAGACTAGAATCTTTATTTTGTTAGTAGTTTGTTACACATAAACATGCGCCACACATACACCCATCTCAGCTACTTATGGACAAAGGCGGGGTACACCCTGGACATGTCACCAGTTCATGGCAGGGCTGACACACAGAGACAAACAATCACTCTCACGGTTACAGGAAACATTCTTTTCTATGTTTTGGCCTGCAGATATCAAAATGAATTCCATGTTTTTCTGACTAAAATGTGTGATAGTTAAGGTGAAAACTCTCAGTTCACTGCAACTAAGATCCACATACAGTGCCTGACAAAAGTCTTGTCGCTTATCCATTTTGTGGAAACAACAGCTTATAGCCTGACTTAACTAATCCATTGTTTTTAGAAATGGCACATATGAAAGCTAAAACCCTCCAAAATTATGTGTAAAATCT
>JAQQZY010000005.1:42567725-42582749 GCA_030068375.1 Ostorhinchus rueppellii
CCTGGACCACCTTGGGCCCGGTCGCACATAGCAGTGCACCTTGGTGTGCGAGAGGAGGACTCGTACACACTCAGTGTGTCACAGAGTTTATTGTATTGTTTGTGTGCAAATCAGTAAACTCATTTAATTATTACTTCTGTCTCTGGTCTCGCTTCTGGGTTCAAACTTGGTACATTACACGTATTGCTTTTTCATAACAGAAGTAAAACCCCTGACAAAAGTAAAGGTTGAATAAATGCTTTTCAGATCCAGGTTTTTCTGTTTGTACAAACGACAAACATGAGCTCAGTAAATACTTCTATTTGGGAGAAGTGACAGATTATAACTGGGTTCTGATCGAGTTGAAACACATTATTATTGCTGGAGTTTTGTTTGCTTGTTTGTTTAAAACCCCTAATCGGAAAAAAAAACAAAACATACAGTGCCATGAACTAGACATAACAGGTTAAAGCTCTTGTGAAATATGACAAAAAGTCAACTTCACACTGTTAATAAATAAAAAAAAAAACAGCGACACAAGGACACAAGTGTCTGCAAACAACCTTAAACACAGCAACTGCTCAAATGTCAACAGGAAGCAAAGAATGAAATCAAACTAAACAATCGTCCGTTGATTTTCCCTTGAATGAAAAGCCGTGCACCCCGGCGACCAAAGCTCCACCCAGTATACAATTGTGATTACTTCTCCATCTTTAATCCAGCACAGGGCCAGCTTTGAGTGGGTGGTGTGGTAACGCATTCTGTTATCCCCCCTGGTGCGATGAGCCGTCAAGCCCAGCCTTTTTTTTTTTTTTTTTTTTTTTACTGTGTTTTCAATTTTTTTTCCCTCCTTCTTCTTCTTCTTCTTATTTTTTTTCTGTGGAAATAAAACAAGAAAAAAATAAACAGTCACATTCTGAAAGAGCAGAATGTGTGAAAAACATGGAGGGACATTAATCTTATCACAACGGCTGCCTGACACACATGGTGTTTTATTACTTGATAACCACTTAGGTGTCAACGGTCACATAATATTTGTGTTTATATTCCTGTCTGGTAATGAGAGGTCCATTCAGTTTCCATCCCATTCACCATGTAAATCCTTTGACAAACCTGTCTGAGCTTTGATTGTCATAACGACAGCTGATCCCTGCTTAGCCATCCAAGTCAGGCTACATAAATGTCATACATATTTCATACTGCATCACACTTATCTGACAACAGGGCTTTTTTTTTCCTGCTCTCTTTGTTGTGAATTGAAATCACGCCTCATGTTTCATTAGACAATTGAGAAAGCTTTGGTTTGTGTTCAAATGGGCGATATGTTTTATTCATGTCTTCTGAACATCTGCTTGTCCGGGTGTCAAAAAATCATCAGGCTCCCACTGGACTCTGTCTGACTGGCTGTAAATGAACTCCAAAAGTCAGAACTCAAAACAACCTGTCAGAGCTTTTTCCGGCACGAGGAATATTTCTGTTCGACGGTGGAGGTGAGGTGTGGAGGTGCTGCATAATGACTGATGAAAGTCACTACTGGACGCGTGAAAAACACCGCTGCACCTCAGTATCTTAATTGAATGTGTAATAACCTGTTCTACCTCTCCGTATTTTCACTAAATGTGCACTACTACTGCGTTACCTCGTAATTACTTTTTTATTTCTTTCTATTCAAATGTGCAATAACTTTTTTTTTTTTTTACCTTCCAGTGCTCTTATTATTATTAGTAGTAGTAGTAGTAGTAATCTATTCGTCAAATGGGTATCTGCACTTGTCTGTGCAACTGTTTTTTTTTGTTTGTTTTTACTTCCGCCAAGGAGGTTATGTTTTTGCCAGCATTTATCTGTCTGTCTGTCTGTCTGTCTGTCTGTCTGTCTGTTTGTTTGTTTGTTTGTTTCCTTGAAAAGCTCTGAACGGATTGAGATGAAATGTGCAGGAACTGTTGGAAATGGGATATTGAAGAAATTATTACATTTTGGGGGTGATCCAGATCACCGTCTGGATCCAGGAATTTTTAAATGATTCTATAACATTGTGAGATTGGACCATTTTGGGCATTTGTGCATAGAACTGCACACACAATGGTCAGGGCACTTAGGAAAAAAAATACACGGCGTGTTTCCAAAAGGTTTTACAAGATATCAAAGACTGACCTGGAGAATTGAATAATTACCTCCGCCAAGGAGGTTATGGAATCAGCAGAGTTTGTTTGTTTGTTTGTTTGTTTGTTAGCAACATAACTCAAAAAGTTCGGAATGTAGTTTAATGAAATTTTCTGGAATATTTAGAAACGGGACGAGGAACAACTGATTAAATTTGGGTGGTGATCCGGATCACCGTCTGGATCCAGGAATTTTTAAAGGTTTCTCTATCATTGGGAGATAGGGCATGGGGGCACTGAGTTGCCTTGGCGGAGGTCTGCTCTCTCAGAGTGCTTTTCTAGTTTCTGATATGCTGTATGTCTTTTTGTCTTTTCTAACTCTGTGACTCAGGGAAATGCACAAGAATTTCAGTGTACCTATACTCCAATGTATGTGTACAAATGGCAAATAAAGTCTATTCTATTCTATTCTATTCTATTCTATTCTATTCTATTCTATTCTATTCTATTCTATTCTATTCTATTCTATTCTACTCTATTCTATTCTATTCTATTCGATGGGCGTCTCAGAGCGGAACACTAAGTGTGCTCTGATAGAGTTGGTGTGATAAAAGCCTCTAATACAAACCCGATCCACTTCCCACTGCTCTTGGTGTGTTTTTGACACTGCTGTTCACTCTGGCTCCTGGTCCACAAGTCTCCCTGAGTCACTGGAGGCTCATGCCAACTGGAGGGAAAGAGTCTGACCACTAACAAGTGCTCACTGACTCACAGCCGCCACAGTATGTCCCACTGCGTTTGTTTGTGTGCATGCATGTCCTTATATATTATTCTATTAAATACTCGTCTATTTCTCACTTTGCACCCTTCCCACAGAAAACGTGTTCTTTTAGAGACGGTGATTGTATTTTAGCTCACATGCAGCATCCTCCTCCTAAACTATAGCCTCGCATGAAACAAACATGCATCACTACAGTTAAGGTCAGTTCAACCCCAGATGACTCAAATAGAAACTAGAAAAGCACCTCCGCCAAGATAGTGTTTGTATTGTTTAATTTTTTTAAGGTAGTGTTCGTACTTTTTTGAAGGTAGTGTTTGTACTTTTTTTTAAGGTAGTGTTAGTACTTTCCTCCACTAGATGGCTGTGAATGACCTCATGCAACTCTGTGCCACCATGCCCTATCTCACAATGATAAAGAATCCTTTAAAAAGTTCCTGGATCCAGACGGTGATTCAAAACGCCTCAAATTTAATCATCTCTTCCTTGACCCAGAGTGGACATACCCTGAAAATTTCATCAAAATCTGTCCATAACTTTTAGTTATGTTGCTAACAAAATCAGATGGTAAACAAATGCACAGTAAAACAAAACCTCTTTGGCAGAGGTAAATATGGTTGTATATCCATAACAACACTCTGACATTAAGCTTCATTAATACTAAACATGTTGAATATGTTGATGCTCAGATTAACCTACAGAGACCTATAGCCGTTTTCTGTGGTGACTTCCAAATTAATTTCTCTACATTTAAATAACCATACATTGCATTTTTTGCAGTGAAAATCAGGTATTTTCCTATAATTCACTGATCATGCAGATGTTCATTAAAGCCTGAACACTAAATTGAACACTTGTACCAAAATCAAAAAACATGACATTCAGCAAAATATAATTCTGTACATAAGTGTGTCTACAATCACTCATGTCAGACTACATGGGTTTTGTTTAGTCACTAGCCACATTTACATGGACACATTTTCCCAATCCGATCAATCTTGGATGATCGGAATACCTTAATCAACTGTTTACATGGATACTAAATAACACAATCCGATCATGTCGTGCGTATTCATGCATACAGCGTTTAAATCAGAAAAGAGTTTGGGCTTGTGTGGATTGGTCCAGTTTTCCTGTAAGTAGAAGCTGCATTTCTGCCTCTGATATAAACAAATGCCACTGGTCTGTGCAATGCAAGAGCTTTAATTTTTGCGTCCTTCACATTGCATTTTTCTTTCCTTCTGGCACATTGATTTTATTTCAAATTATGGACATCCATTGTTTGGTCAAATGCATAATTTGACTTTTGCAGAGGCAGAAATGTCATACAGACTGTACACATGCGCAGTGGAGATTATCCAAGACAGGATTCCAACGGGTGTGTACATGAACGCCGATCAGAATGAGCGGCATAAACCACCCTTCTTTCAGAAAGATTTTTCCGAACTTACTCAAATCAGAATCCTCCAATTGATGCGTTTACATGAAGCATTTGCAATCTGGTCTTTTATTCTGATTGTGTCCATGTAAATGTGGCCCATGATTCAGTTTTCCATTTTTACTGCAGAGACTATGGATACATTCACAAAAGACATCTGATGCAGTTGAAAAGTTGCATTTTACTGTACAGATAAGATTCATGGCTGAAAGGTAATGATATTTTTTATCACAGTAGATGCTTTTGGGTCTTTGAGGGTGTAATTGTGTATCCATTTCCTGTTGTGCAAAAACTAATCCGGGTGTTTGTATAGTTAGTTTTTAAATTTAGAAAACTGCTTAATTTTGATACATGTCAGTGATTTTATTTGAAAAAAAAAAAAAGTTCTACAGGTGCTGTAGCGACAAATCATTTCCAACTGTTCTGTACAGTTGGTCTGAAAATGACCAAACACACAAATACTCATTTTATTCCAAAGAGTTTATTGCAGTCTTAGCCTTTCATAGTAACTCATGACCGCTTTGGCTGCCGTCAATAAGAAGATCGTGACTCCTAAAACACCTATCGTTCCAGCCACAGCAAAGATCACCATTCTGTGCTCTTCCCCTAGAAAAAGAGACAATGTTAGAAATTAATGAAATTAAGTCAAAACAGCAAAAGCTAACCATCCGTATTGTGATGATAATTTATGTAAATTCTGAAAGTACAGGCACTGAATTTATCCCTCAGCATGAAGAAATGACCATTGGCTTCTTGCCCTAACTTTTGAGAAAGAAGAAAACCACAACCCAAAGAACTAACGCTTAAAATCCCCACAATCTTTAAACAAAGTCTGGTACTAACAGTTCAGAACACTGAAACTATATAATGAAGTCCAAGACTCCAATTGCATTTAGTGTTTAAAGATGTAATCCAATGACAGACTGCACGATAAGAGCTCATCAGGACTCTGACCCAGACACATGAACTTACAGTTGGATGGCTGCACGCCCGAGTTCACCTTCATGTTGACCATCAGAGGTCCAGCAGACACAATGGCTGCTCGTTTCCCTTGTCCTTCCATGAAGCTGGCGAACCTCTTGACACGTTGGCTGGAGCAGTTCTGTGACAGAAGCAGACACCTTCAACATTATACTGAAAATGGAACTAGTCTAATCTCACTTAACGTGACCATCATGACATTTGACTGGTTAGCTTAAACTATTAAACTGCTCTACTCAGAAAAAGACCTAAGATAGAATGATTTCCTAGGTCCATTAATTTGTTCATTTAAGCTAAAACCCACATTAAAACACCAGTGATAACACTGGATGCAGAAATAGTTTATTTCACTTCCCAGTGGGAGAGGATTGTATGCCTAGAAAAAAGTTAAGGGTCAACATTTATCGTACATGATATGGTTTTGTAGGCAGTCATTCTAGTAAGTGGTTTTTATTAAAACTTCTACCTAGCTAAAAGTGTTGACTGTCCTTGAAGTACGGTCTCACATTCAGACACTAATCCCCTCCATCCCACCCTGCTTCTGAATCACGCAAAGGGGTGTTTAAAAAAAAAAAAAAAAAAGTTACTTTACAAACTGACAGGAGCTAAGCCCTGACTGGTCAGTTTGTTTAAAACAGACCTGACAATCAGTTATTCACTTACAGGTCCAAAACCCATTTCCTACTGAAGCTTTAACCTTTTAGGATATTGTAGTTCAAGTGTTTAGAGGGGAACTAAACCTCTGCACCTCCTCTTGGCTCTGGTTTCAAAGTTAAGAAAAAAAAAAAAAACCCACAAACAGCATCACATGCTTTCAGAGGATTCTAGAAAAATGCCTCAACGTACAGCTGCTAGGCTAACAGTTCCATTTTTGGGTCACTTTCCTTAGGACTGTTAAGTGTTGCATTTACTTCTGCCTCATTTTACGCCATAAAGACCCAGTCCTACTTTTGTGGTAGTTCCCAAATTACTCTGAACTTCTCCAAGTGATTTTTTAAAAATTATAATATCCTCTGCATTTTGTGCTTTCAGTGCAAAGCACATATTTTCCCCTTTAATTCACTGGTCATCTAGATGGTCATTAAAGTTGAGGGTTATTACAGCAACAGAAAAGTGGAGAAAGTGATTCTCAGTAACCAAACATTAATCCAACTCCATGGGTTTTACTGGTGAACCAATGTAGAAGATGACAGTTTCCATGGTAATTACAGAACCTCTCATCTGATGACAAACTGTATTAAGAGTACTGGAGCAACAGGTTTTGAACCCAAATTTCCAACTGGAAATCATTCTGATGTAAGGAGTTCTTAAAAATTGCAGATTGGACATGATACTTTGAGGGCTCAGGCTGACCTTTGTACAGTCCTCTTCAAGTCCACACAGGTTGGCCAGGCAGTGGAAGAACAGGGGCTTGTTTTGAGGCATTTTGAACATCAGGATGGAAAATCGACTTCTCTGCCCTTGACCGTTGACACACAGCCAGTGGAACGTGTTGTCGACAGCACAGCTGTAGGTAAAATAGTGGTCACCTTAACCTTTTGGACCAGTTTGAGTAAAAATTATAGTGAAATATGTTTTAAAGAGCAGCCAGTGTCCAAGTGCACTGAAGTACATTTGGTGTATTCTAGCTCAGCGCAAACAAATGAAACAGTCCCATGGTCACCCACCCAGTCTGAAGAATGACAGCCTTGACCTCATCCTGGGGGTTGGGGGTCTCAGTGGCCCAGCATGAGTCCAACTGGAGGAGGACATCTGAGGTGAAAGCGTTGGTGGTGTCAAAGGCCAGTTGAAAGAACAGGGTGTCTTCAGGTCCTAAGGTTACAGGGCCGCTGTAGCTCTGGTTGTAGGAGTGGTCCCTGTAGAGGCTCATGGTCAGACTGATCTGCAGAGAGGAGTTAAACTCTACCATGGAGGACGACGAGATCCTGTGACAGAAAAATGGGTGTTAGACAAGTCTGAGGAAATAGGCGTCTATAGTAGGCATCTGCAACAATGCTAGCCAATGGCACACTGAAACCTAAAAACAAAGCTGATGTGAGGAAAAGCCAAACATTTTATTCTTGGGAATAACTGAATAATTCTCACCACTCTGCATTCGCTCCAAGCTGAGCAGTGCGGACATAATGTCGTGAGTAGACACACTTCCAGATAAACTTCAGTTCCCCTCGGGTTATGTTTGGGCCTTTGGTCAGCGTAACAGTCATGGTGTTTTGGAATTGAATTGATGTTTTATTCACCTGCAAAAATCCACACAAACATTTTATGGTCATCTAATGCAGGGTCACCAATCCTGGTCCTTGAGGGCCAGTATCCTGCATGTTTTAGATGTCGCCCCTCTTCCAGCACACCTGACTGTCATTATCAGGCTTCTGCAGAGCTTGATGATAGGCTGATTACTTGAATCCGTTGTGTTGGAGGTAAATGTCTAATATATCCAGGATTGGCAACCCCAGAGCTCACGCATTACAAGACTGAGAATTTGACTGCGCCACTTTTGCTTTTGATACAGGAAACAGTCACTGGCACAATTTTGCCACATGATGCTTGTGTAGTGTTACAATAAGGTTCATAGTATTTTTTCCATCCATAGTTGCATTAATTTCTGCTTGATGTAGAATCAGGCCGCTGCAGCAACTCTTCATCACATCCTGAATTAGAGTTTGGACTATGTTGGCTAATCCATGTGTGGAAATGGTGTCCGATTGTCCCTGAACCAGTCGGTCACAAACCCTATGATTTGATCAGTCCTGGCATTGTAAAATCTGACTTTAGAGAACACTCACTGCAGTTAGAGTTCAATAACCTGTTCCAGCTCAGACGTTAACCACTGCAGTATTTACCCATGGAAGCATCGGAACCATTTGCTGAATTAAATCCAGTGAACGTCTCCTGTAATCAAAACCAAAGTTTGTGACTTTTGGCTGGGCAGTGTACATCCCACTGGAATGACAATCCAAATTAATACCACTTATCCCGTTAGAAGGCTATGGTTGATTGGTGCACTGTAACATTTGTAGACAGTTAAAATAAGTTTAACACATTTTTAAGCAAACTGCAAAAACCCTTGCATCATTAGATTAAGTAATCTGGTAGGTTTAAGTTTAACAGGCAAAAAAAAAAAAAAGTCAGTTGTATTTGCTACAACTGGTGACTGTTTACTCACCAGTGTCTCAGTTCCACATTTATATGGAATTCGTGGGGTACTGAACTGGTAAAACATCTCCGTCTCCTCTACTTCGCATTGCCCATCGTTCAGCTTCACATCGACTTTCCCTCCCATGCGAGAGGTCAGGTAGGATTTTGCTATTCCACCTTTGATCAGTTTATCCCGACACTCGCTGAAGAGGCCTTTCTCTGTTTGACAGGATCAGAGCAGTGGAAGGTAAGAATAATCACAATAATGACACTTTCAGAATAATGGAGGCCACTGGTGAAAAGATAGATTTCTTTCAAGAGGCTGTAGTCTGCGTTTAGCTCATCCACTCAAATGTGTGACATGTTTGGTCAGAACCACAGCCTCCGAAAAGCAGCAGCAGTTCAATCAGTATCCGACTGTGCCAGTACCATTGCAGACAGGATGTGATGGTACCGGTTGCCTCATGACAGAGCTGATGTCGTAGTAACCATGGTGACACACACAGATGTATGAGCCCAGGGTGTTGATGCACAGAGCGTTTAAGGGACATGAAATTTGCGCTGAAGCACAAAGGTCTGGACCTGATGGAAAACAGAGCAAATATAAGAAAAAAAAAAAAAAAAGTCCAAACAAGTCCAGCTGAAGGTCACCTACCCTCCCAGTGAACAGCCCCATCTTCAACTGTGATATTGGGAGCATTCAGTGACTGGATATAATCGAGCTGGGCAGGAACTGACAGGGGCACATCTTCATCCATTATGGTTGCATCAAAAGATGCAAACAGAAATTCGGTTTTTCCAGGCTCATCTGCAGGTTCAATGCCAGCCAGTTTGACACGGATTGGTTGAAAGTCTTGTAATAGATCCTCCAGCTGAAATACAGAGTGCAATGCCACAAGAGCCAGCAAAATTATATTGGATATTTGTGAAGTTGCAGACTTAGATTTCAGGAAAAAAAAAGGCACTAAAATCCTTCTGTGAACAAAGAGTTACACTTCCACTCACCTTCTGTGCAACCATCTTCACCATTTCAGCCTGAGGTTCTGACTCTCCATTCAGGAGCTCCTCAGGCAGTGACCATGGAACAACCAGATGGAGACCAGCGCTGTACAACTCTACATCTGCAGCAGGAACACCAAAAAAAGTTTTAACTACAACCAGTGTTTCAGGTGGTATTTGTTTTGTATGACTTGGCCTTTGTACATCAGTGAGGTTTTTTTTAACCCTTGTGTATGTTTTTATTACAGGTAATCAGTCTTTAAAGCTACATGATTTGCACCCGTGACTCCAAATCTTAATTTTGTCATTGCATTTTCTAAAATTCATACACTTTCCTGTCCATGCTGCTGTAACCTCAGTTCCTCCATTGTGGATAATGTTGGATCTTACCCTGATTTAATGAATCCAAAAGATGTGGTTCCAAAGAAATTCTCCAGTAAGTTTTATAGAATGGAGGTTTTTTAATGTCACTATTTAACCCTTTACTGTATGAATTGTTAAACTACAAGGAGTCTGTATGCATGAACAAAGCTATACATGCAAACTGTTTTCAAAACAAACCGCATACTACTACCCTCCGACTGACCTGGGTCTGGAGCGGTTCCGGCTGCCCTCACTCTGAACTCTATGGAGACATTTCCTCCCTCCAACAACAGTTTCGAATGCTCAGACTCCCACAGTCCACATTCCTCCCACACGTCGAGGATGTAGTTCTTCCCTTCCTCCAGTCCCGGCAGGTGGAGCGCTGTACCAGTCACATGGCTGCTCTGGATGACAGGGCCCTTTTCATGGGACAGCTCATATAAGAAGGCCACAGCTGGTGGGTATGAGGTGCCTGGACTCCAGCGGGCAGTGGAGTCGCTGGAGACATACCTGAGCTCAGACACACCACGAGGTCCTGCATGCAGACAGAAGGTCCTGACCTCAACACCAAGCACATAACATATGAAAGTCCGTGTAAACATGATGCGTCCGTTTACCTGTATGCACAGTCATCGTCTTGGCACTCATGAGCACTCCGTCTCCACACAGGGCCTCTACTCTAGCCTGGTACTGGTGGCAGGGCAGCAGCCCCACCACAGTGTAGCTAGTGGTGAGCGTGGTGTTCTGCAGCACCCCTTCATGGTAGACTCTGAATGTAGAAATGGATGAGGTGTTCCTCACACTCCAGCTGAGAGTGTAGTTATCAGGACCAAAAGAAGTCTGATGCAAGTCCTCAATGTTGGAGTTGACTGGTTGACACACACGAGATGTTTTCTTAAAACGTGAGCTGTGATAGTGGCTCATGCATGACTGCAGAACATAGTGACATTGTGCTGTACACTTTAATACTCCTTGGCCAGAGACAGCAAAATTACAATACCCCTCTGGCCAGAGGGGAAAGAGCGGTACAGAGCATTATTTTTTTAAAGTGGTGTATTCATAGATCCTTAAGTGACACTCAAATAGTATTGAGGCTCAGATTATGGAAGTGCTTTCCATTAAAACGAGTCAAATTCAGTTTATCCCTTGACAGGTTGGTTTAGTTGCAGTTTCCTAAAACTAGGCCCGTTCTACAGTAATTGAAGATGGGCCTTTGATAAGTGTTTCCCAAGTGATAACATTATGTCATGGTTTATACTAATAAGATTTTGCAAAAGAGGGGCAACATGTACAGGTGTAAATTGAAAATACCATGACACAAATTCAGAATTTTACACTGTATATCAACTCAAGGCAAAAATCATATACATCTGTCTACTGTGACAAAGAAATAAGTTTATCAAGCCAATGCGTCGGCCTAAGCTGTCACTATGGGATGCAGATTCCAGTTAAATGAGCAGAGCTTACCAGAGTTCCCATCATTCAGAACCATTTTACTGAAGCCAGTCTCAGCCCCTGCCTGGCAGACAGTCTGGAGGCCAAACTTCACCTTAGTGCAGGGCTGCAGGTCTGATAATGTGAAGACCAAATCATTGTCCTGATGCCAGACGAACACCTTGTCTGTGATGTGGTCTGTACCATTGAGGTAGAAGACCGTGAGGAGGAATATTGAGAACCCGTCGTTGTAAGGGCTGTTCCAGCCCAAAGATATGCTGGTGCTGTTCCACGACATCACCTCAAAGTCCTTGGGGATGTCTGGGTCTGATAAGAGGACAAGAGTTGGAAAAGCATTTTAACAAGCTGAATAATTCAAAGTTACTACAGTGAAGTGATGCATGGTATAAGAAACACTTTGGCTTTTGTAATGCTTCACTAAAATATAGATGCTGCAAGAAAGCTTTATTGGCTTCTACATTTGCATGTAAATGGAGTCAATTTTGGACTTCTGGCACAAACACGAAGTAGACTCAAACAAAAGATAGCATTAAATGTAAACATGCACATAGGCTGTGCATGACCAGTTTAACATGTCCTTTTTAAAATAGTCAGTGAAGGGTGCAAATTAATTTATGCATCCATTTTACAATCCCCTGCAACTATTCTTTAAAAAGGGAGTGATGGTTTAGAAAAGTGGAATTATACATTTTCCAAACATTTCCCTGTGGTCTACATAAACTGTAAATGCTCTGCTTAGGTTTGAATTCATTAAGTCGACTCCACAGGTCCATCTTCAATCCTATTTCTGAGTAATGACACGAGAAGGGGTCGTTGAGCGCTGGCCCTTTAAATGCTCATGACCTACTTCATGCCCCGCCCCCTCCATGTGGTTGGCTGTGCTGTTCAAAGAACTGACCATTTTAGGTAATCTGCTCCAAATTTGGACACATTTCCAGAATGAACAACCGCTGTTGCCAATTTAAAAAAATAAATTAAAAAAAAAAAAAAATCGTACTGAGAACTTGCCAGCAGAAGTTTGGACCTTATGTGCAAAGGTCATGACATAACTAGTTAGAAAAATGGATAGAGTTTTGCAGCACCTGGAGGGTTCAACTGCAAACAGTTTGAACTTTTAGGCTCCAAATAAATGAACCATAGACCAAGTGGGTTTGGCAAAATGACCCTTTAAGCTGCTGCTATCTGGGTAGGTCAGATTATGGTAAACCCAGGGTGCTTTTTAATATAAATCATAGCCGTTGAACTTCCGGGGGGGGGGGGGACACATGTATATTTTCAATTATTTTCCACACATCTGTTGAAATTTACAATGCACAATTTCTGTTTTTGTGCGCCACATACTGATTTCCTACGTCACTGTCCTAAAACAGTAACAAAAGATAAGCAACAGCAAAGGGTATATTTTACAATCCACCAGTCCTGTTGATCCAGTAACATCCAGCTCTTACCAGTAACTGTGGAGAGGCAGCTTAAGCACTGACTGCCCACCATTTCCACACAGACCACATAGGGGCTGCAGGAATCCAAATCTGGGAAGCTGTAGTGACTCTGGATAGTCAAGCCTGAATCGAGGAGCTCGTAAACACCGAGCTCAGGCTGGAAGAGTCTGACAATGTAGCTTTGACCAACAGCAGGACCCTCTTCCAACCAGGAAACATGTACCACAGTGGGACTCCTGGACTTGAGCATGATTGAGGGGTGATCCATGTGCCCTAGATGAGATTTAGACTAGCTTTACTGATCCACAAGGGAAATTACATCGTCACAATAGCTCAGCTGCATTTAAAAAAAAAAAAAAAAAAAAAAAAACACACACACGATAAAGTGTTGAGATAAAAAGCAATAAATAGAATTCACAAACAGGGGAAGAGGATTTTAGTTTAAGTCAATGAGACAGAGGCAGTAAGAGCAGATGATCTTACCAAAAGCAAGAAAGAAGGAGTCAGTCTGCTCGAAGAATAATGCTCCATTTTCACAGGCAAACACCTCATCTGGACTCAACGTCGTCAAAAAGCCCTGAAGAAAAACCGAACAGAGTGAGTGAACAGTGCCTTAAAAAAAACAACCACACTACAAAGTGAGTCTTCCAACATGCAGTTACCAGAGTAGCATTAGTTGGTTCCTCTTGAGGTTTCTGAAGGCCGCTCACTTTCAAGGACTTTGTTTCTTGGAGTGAGAGATGAACTTATTGACCACATTCAATAAACAGTCACTGGGATTTAAAATATCCAATAATGAGCTGTGAGACTTACGTGGACTAATTGTGAAAATCCATTTCTGAAAAGTGTCTCCATTCTGAAGTATGAGCTTGTTCTCCACGTTTGGAGGCACCGTCAGTGAGGTCAGTTTACCCACAGTCTGGATGGATGTTAGTGACGTGCCATTGAGCCATATGTTAATATTAGGCCTTTAGAAGAAAAAAAAAAAGTCTTAAGTCTATTCACTCAAACCCTACATTATGCTTGTGTTCATTTTAACCTCTTGAGACAAGGGTAAGTACATGTTTGGCTTTTTACATTGAAACCCCCCCCAAGATACATTTTTTTTGCATTGTTTCACTGATCCTATACAATGGTATTTCTAGAATTTTGCTGACCCTAGAACTGACCAAGTGAACCATTGTAACACTGCCCCCACAGGCTTGTACTGTAGACACTAGGCATGATGGGTAGTCACTTCCTCCACCTCTCTCTCTGTGGACTGATCAGACAGACCATAGACAGTAAAGTTTTTAAAGGCGACCTATGATGGTACAATATTCAACTGCAGCTAAAATAAAAGCAAGCAGTTTTAAAAGCACTTAGATACAAGGTTATTTATGCATTTCTTGATTATGGGCAAAGTCAAGGGAAGGTTAACCTCTGCTCAAAAAAAAAAAAAAAATTACTATAAACTAATATTTTAGGTAGTTGTGATCATTTTAACACTATACAGTAACCAGAGCCCATCAGGTAAAAGGCATCCCATTTCTACAGCTAAATATAAGTTATCAGATGAACACAAAGTGTCACATTTAGGGCAATGCTCAGTTAAATGACAGTCCAGACAGATGCAGCCATCTCTCTGGACACAGACCACATGACCTTTGAAACAGCTTTATAATCAGACTGATGGCTGTTTAAGAAAAAAAAACCTTCTCCCTGCATCAATTCAAGTTACAGAACTGCAGCTGAAACATGTGAATCACTGCAGTAATAATTCAATGGCATTAAATTTCATCCAAGCTGCATATGGTGGATAAACTCTTAAGTCTTAGCAATTCAATGACCACATTTTCAGAACCGTGTCCAGTGTTTACCTTTGTGGAGGATTGGCCCTGCTCACCCAACAAATAGCAAAGGAAATATCCTTGCAGCATCCTGAAAGAAAAATGAACTTTAACATGTAACATCAAGTGCAAGTAGACTATGGTACCATGTGTAACTCACCTGAGGTTATGGTTAGAGGTAAAATCAGGAGAAAGCTGAACACAACCTGTACAGAGCTCCTGAAAATAACCGCCATCAGTCAGCACACATTAGAAACACACTCTGAACAGAAGGACAAGGTTTACTTACATTTTCTTGATAACCCTGTTAAAGGAAATCATTTTTGCGTCTGAAGGCCTGTCTGGACCGGACAAACCTCCTAATGAGGGACAGGTGTATGCTCACCTGGAGCAGGTCTGGGTGCTGATGGACACACCACCCTTAAAACCACACTGTAGACCACACCTCCATTTAGTGATGGGCAGATGAAGCTTCATGAAGCACTGAAGCCTTTCATCCAATTGGTTCACTCCAGCGCAAAGCTTCTTG
>JAQQZY010000005.1:42596611-42608567 GCA_030068375.1 Ostorhinchus rueppellii
TCTTATTAAACTATGTAAGATTTAGCACATTTAATGTCTGAAGCAGATATTTTCTAAGAAACTGTAGATCAGTGTTACATGTTTCATGTTATTTGTTTGGGTTAGGTGTGTGTTGAGCTTAGGTTTGGGTGGGCAGGGATCATTGTTTTATGTAAGTCTCTAAGTCGTGCTATAATTTGACTTTGAATTTGGAGTTCATTTTTGTGATGATAAATGGTCTCATATTTTTCATTTTTCATAAAAATTTGATCACAAAAAAACTCCAAAAAAAACAACAACACTGCAGTATTTACCCATGGAAGGATCTGAACTATTTGCTGGGTTAAATCCAGTGAACATCTCCTTTAATCAAAACCAAAGTTGGTGCAGTGAAATATTACATGTGCAACTTTTTTTTTTTCAGTGTATTTTGAGTTAAATGTAATGTTCCAAATTGCACAGATGTCAGATTAAAATTCTGCACACAGTTTTGTGATTACATTTCAGCAGGTCTAAATGCTATCTATGCAAACTGAACACTCCCTGTGTGTTTGAACAGAAGCTTTGCATCTTCTCACCTGTATATGATTGTTGACAAGCCACAACACTCCCACAAACCCAACGTGGATGTTTAGATTCAATCGCACAGACAGAACTGACAGAATAATGACTCTGAAGATGCTTATTAGCACTGAGCGCTGATGACAGGCCTGTGATCACATACCATTAAATGGATATTCTGGCCAAAAAGTCCTAGGTTCAAATGCTCAGACTGCACCCTTTTGTCAAAAGTTAAAAGCAAAGAAGCTACAATTCTACCCAAGCATATAATACTGGCAGAGAATGGTTAGAATTACCAGGCAGCAATGAGAAGCACATCAAGCCCTGGCAAAAATAATTATAAATTGTAAAAGGGAATGATTAAACGTCAACACTAAATATGCAGGCCTGTTATTATGAGGCCAGATAAAGGATACTGACCAGGCCTATACTTAGATCATTTCCAAAAAACATTTGAAGTCAAATTTATACACATATTTTCAGTTTCTAAAAAGCATTATTCCCAAGGCAGGCTTCCTCTGATCAGTCTGCATATATTAGTATTCTTCCATTTGATGTGCCTTTGTCTTGTTGTCATCAGCTTTACAACCGTTTCCTGTCAGTTTCCAGCTGGGCACCTTTCCAACAGCTTCTAGTTCGCACAAAAATGCAAATGTAAATTCATTCACTGACTTTTTTTCAAATAAAAAAGAAAAGAAATAGTAGGCAGGTGCAGCCCTTTACAGCGTGCTTTTCAGAGATTAGTTTTATTCTATATTTTCTTCATTCTCAAGTGCACAAACACACACACACACACACACATGCATAACAACCTAACAGTGGGTTTGCACAGTGGGTGGTCATACATGGATCGATGTCCCGCCCAGTTGGAGCTCTGCATGTAACGGGTACCCAGCTGTCACCGTACTGCCTCCCGCCTCTGCATCTCTAATGAGGCTGATGGGGAATAGAAAATAATTGGTCTTGTTAGTTGAAAAACAACTATGTGCCATGTTTCCTCCAGACCAGGCAGGTTAAGGAAGGACTGGACTGTTTCCGTAAATACAGACACTGGCTTCTGCCCACAGAGGGAGCTACAGGTCCAGTTTGTCATCAAACCTCCAAGACAGACTGATGTCGGTGTTTACTCTTTGCCATCATTTGTATGGGTGAAGCATGTGGACCACCTGGAGATGAAGGGTTTGTCTGTTTGAGAATCAGCCCGACTACTCCCACTAAGGAGCAGCTGGTCTGTGGAGAACATCTCCAGTGACACAGTGGGATCAACATCTGAGATAAAGCTCAGACACAGAGGAGACGGACAGGAGACTTGTTGACCCATTTGTGTTAACGATTGTGCATTTAATATTTGAAGGAGTAGTCAGATGGCGGATCAGAAACAGTCTGATGTGTGGCCTCTGACATGACCAGAGCCAGGGGCAGGACTGTGACCAGCTGCTGTATGAGGGAATCAGCTGAAAATGGGTTTTCTGATGTGAAAGTGACCTTTAACTCCAATCAGCTTGTCTCTGTTTGTCTCTAAAATCATTCACTTATTCAGTCATTCTCTCTTGAACCTCATCTTAGAAATGCAGCACAATAATGGGATGTTTTAAATCAACAAGTATGTAGAATATATCCTATTATATATGTCTGATTTCTTTCTTTCTTATACATTTTCATTATACATTTTGCTTATTTCATCCTTGAGTCCAAGTAAATAAATAAATTCTGTAGCCGTCCTGAGATAGTGTGTGTTAAACAAGAAGTGCTGACAAATAGAAAACATAACGACTCCAGCTAGGGCTATGACCAGCGTGGCATAGAAAAAAAAAATAAATAAATAAAATATATATATATATATATAACAACAATAACAACAGGCACATTGACAGTTTGTGGTGACAGATATAATGTTATTTCAGTTTGGTTGTAAAAGTACAACCTCACTCTCACCTCATCACAGTAGGATCAACCCAGAGTTTTTTTTTTTGTTTGTTTTTTTTAATTTTATGTATTTAGCATCAATGCTACATGCTACATATATCCACATAACAATCACAGAATGTCCTTCAAACAAAGGTCATCCCTTATGTTCTTTTTTTCTTTCCTATAATTCACCCTCACCCTTCCAAAAACAAATAATAACAATAATAATAATAACAATAATAATAATCATCATCATCATCATCATCATCACAGGTTCACCACTGTTATAGTCATGAGGTATGTGTTAAGATTTACACAAACAAATAATTTAAGTACAAATGTAAGAGGGTACAGTTTGAAGTTTACACAAATATGTCAACACTGGATCCCATACAGAAATGAATACTTCCATAGATCCTCTGACTGTGTATTTTATTTTCTCTATCTGTATGAATTGCATTAGGTCATTAAACCAATGACCCATTGGGTGGGTTTTTAGATTTCCAGTGCAATAATATTCTTCAGTTTTTATGTCTTTTCCTAATGGTAGAACGTCTTCTGTCTGTGGTTCCAAATATAGCCACTGCTGCACTGGGTTGGGGAGCGATATTAAGTGCCTCTGACAGTGTTCTAAAGATCGCAGACCAATACGATGCCAGGGCTGAGCATGACCAAAACATATGGGTTTAGTCAGCAGGAGTGTTTCCACACCTGTCACAGCTTTCATCTGTGTCAAAGTATATTTCAGCCAGCCTTGTTTTAGAGAAATGAATGACATGTAAGATCTTGAATTGTGTTACACTTAGTTTGGCACAGGAAGTACCATCATTCACTTTTTGTAATTCGACTCACAGTTTTATGCTTCGTCCTTATTTTAGTAAAAATGAGCCGTTCGTCATCATTACTTCAGGATTACATTTTTATTTATTTGCTTTATTTTATATAGATTTTTACACATCCTACATCTGCTGTAATGAATGAAATGACCAGACAATACAAAGCTCAAAGAATTAACTTAGTATTTGCAGGAACCTTATCTATATTATAAACATCAAGTGTGTGTGTGTTTGTGTGTGTGTCTCAGGATACACACAACATCCGTATAGAGCTGACTGCTGCAGTTTGTTATACTTATGTATTTTTAATGAAAAAACAGACTAGTGAAAATGGGAAGTTGATTGTGACAGTATTTTGGAAGATATTAGTCATTTTGGAACACAATAGCTTTACGATCATGTTGCTATACCCACAACCCTTTGGCGGTGACTGCTGGGCAAATGTGGTACAGCATGAATGAATACACAACAGCATCCAGACTACTCCATCTGGAACACACTAGTTACCTGAATAATAAGAAATGACTTGACTTATACTACGTTCAGACTGCAGTCAAATGTAGCCCAAATCCGATTTTTCGCCACTATTTGACCTGTATTTGACCTTTTAAAGACAGTCTGAACAGCAAAAATCTGATTTTTTTTCAAATCCAACCCAGGCCACTTTCATATGGGGTTCTAAATCTGATACATATTGGATATTTTTTGCAATGCGATGTCAGTCTGAACAGCCAGGTCGCATTTATCCGACCTTTATGCCATTGAAATCACCGGAGATGAGTGTCTTGTCATGAGGGTGTTAAGGAGAGGCGGTCACAGATATATTTAAATGTTTTTCTTGTCATTGTAAAATTCTGTGTCAGTGAAGCTGCTAATTTCACTATCCCACCCCTCCTGACTCCGACCCCACATTCAGATACTCCGTTGTACAGACGTAGCAGCCACAGTAATAAACCTGGCTCTGCTCTTTTTCTAAATCTACTTAAATTTATTTGACTGGTGCTGACTTTGGTTTAGACAAACTTTATCAGTGTCACACACGGCGATATAAGAACCCTCCATATTTACTTCTGTAAACACAGTGTGTGCTGCATGACATCAGGACCTCTTTTGCGCATGTGGATCACTTCAGGGTCGCATTCAATTCATACTGAGAACTGACAGAAGTCGCATTTAATTTGTAATATCAACGAGCACAGAAAAAATTGGATTTCACAAAAAAATCTGAATTGTGCATGAAGACCTGCTGTGTGAACGTAGCCTTATTTGCACTATAGAAATGTAAATTAGAGAATGCTTGTGCAAATAGGTAATCAGATTACTATTATTATAATCTCTGTTGCTTTCTTTTTCTTTGTCCTCTTTACCATTTCATACTAACTTGTTCTATTCCAGTGGTTCGTGTCTTCTTATTTCACAGTGAAAATGCAGAGGTGAATGGCATGATGACACAGAGGAGGGGGAAAAAAAGGGCCTCCAGCAGGTTTCTCTTGGTGTTTCCAATGCAAAGTGCAAGGTTGAGGCATCAGGGAGCCACGGGGGGTCAGGAGGTGACACTTGCAGACATGTTTAATATTCAGTCACAGTTCACAGTGCAGGAGGGAGACAGGGAGTCACAGCCTCAGAAAGACCCTCCGTTCACGTACGCACACCTCCTGCATCTTTTCATAAAGGCCACATCTCCAGGGGACCGAGGGGTACGGGGGGGTCAGCACAAATGTCAACCAGTCCATCACAGACCCTGATGTGGAGAGCTCAGCGTTCTGGCTTTTTTAGGGTTTAGTGTGTGTGTTATTATGTAGTAACCCTCACCCTGTTTCTCTGAAAACACTGGAAACAAAACAAATATCTCCTAAACAGCAGGAGAAGGACTTTTACAGACTACAGGGATGTCAAGCAAATGACCCAGGGGCCTAAACCGGCCCACCAAAGGTTCCAATCATCCACAGCATGAATTAGCACAATGGAAAAATTGCACTGAAAATATTAACAATCAAGGGTGTCAGATTGCATTATGAAAATATTTGTAATTATAGACTATTTTCACAATAAAATGTAAATAACTTGAACGAATATGAATTATCTAAAATGTCTTCGGGAAAGAAAAGTTCAATTTTAACAAAATAATAGATTCACTGCAGTCTGTACATTGTGTTAATGATAGGCTGAGACATAATATTCTTGAAATTGCACTTATTTTTCTTAACAAATGTCAGGTTTACATGGTTGTTGAGGTTATTCATATTTTCATAATGCGATTTGACTCTTTCCACACTAAAAGTGGAAAAGTTGCAAAAGTTATTATGCCTATTATTTTACTGGTCTGGCCTTGAGATCACACGGTGCTGTATGTGTCCCCTGAACTAACATGACACCTGTGCTCTAGTACACACAGTCTCACATGCCTTCTGAGGTTAAATTATCCAATAAATTACAGACTGTATGAGTGAAGGATATGGTATTTATTTATACTGGGCATGTAGGGATGGGTCAGAACTGTAGGAATGCACATCTAACTTTTCTGTTCGTCAAGCTGCACTTGTAAGAACTAGAAAAGCACTCAGACCTCCGCCAAGGCAGCTCAGTGCCCCCGTGCCCTATCTCCCAATAATAAAGAAATATTTAAAAATTCCTGGATCCAGATGGTGATCCAGAGCACCACCAAATGTTATCAGTTGTTCCTCGTCCCATTTCTAACATTTCCTGAAAATTTCATCAAAATCCATCCATAACTTTTTGAGTTATGTTACAAACAAACAAACAAACAAACAAACAAACAAACACACTCTTCTGATTACATAACCTCCTAGGTAGAGGTAATTATTCAATTATCCAGATCAGTCTTTGATATCTTGCAGAACCTCTTGGAAACATGTCCTGTATTTTTTTCCCAAGTGCCCTGACCATTCTTTGTGGAGTTTTATGCACAAATGCCAAAAATGATCTCATAATGTTATAGAATCCTTTAAAAAATTCCTGGATCCAGACGGTGATCCAGATCATCCCCAAAATTTAGTCATTTGTTTCATATCCCATTTCCAAAAATTCCTGAAAATTTCACCCAAATCTGTTCAGAACTTTTAGAGTTATTTTGAACACAAACAAACAAACAAACAAACAAACAAACAAACAAACAAACTCTACTGATTCCATAACCTCCTTGGTGGAGGTAATAAACCCCCTCTATGTCACCAAGCTTCTCATAACATTGAAACAAACTATAAATCAAAAGTGACCAAAAGTAATTGAAAAATGGTTTTATTTTCTTCACATCTTAGACATGATTACTGTAATTTTTTTTAACACTTTTATTTTCAGTGGAATATTACTGGTTTCATTCCTGTTGTGCATATAAAAAACACTTTGGGGCTGTGTTGATAAAAGCCATAATGTAACAAAAAATACTTGAAAAGTATTTTTATCAATCTTCTATCGAATCCAAAATGAATATACTTCAACAGGAACTATAATAATTACATACTGATGTACAGACCAGGTGACTGTACATCTATTAACATGTTCGTAACATCTTCAGTCAGTGGTTTTTATTCAGTTTCTCATCATTATGTGAGAAAATAATGTCTGAACTGTCGTTTGTTTCAGCTGTTTTTCCTCTTAAATACTGTCCATCAAATATTACATGCTATTAATGTAATGGAGTTTCACCCTTGAAAAGCTGGAACTATTTTTGGGGCAACTTTCAAAACAAATTTTTCTCTATATTTAACCTTTCCTTATTGATTTATCATCATTTATTGTATTATTATCTTCTCAGTTTTTTCACTTTGCCAAGTATTTTCCAGTGATTATTTACTGATTATGCAGATGTATAAAAGTTATTATATAAAACACATAAAACTGAAAAAAAGCTAAATATATCATTCATTTGAATAAAAACAACAACCACTATCATTTATTGAACTACTGATGCAGCTGAAAACCGGATAAACTGTATTTGTATTTGAAATATTTCAAAGTATTGATAGGATTAGTGGATCAAAGTTTATTAAACATTTTAGATCGATAGATGCTTTTGGTCGCTGGTAGCTGTTACGGGTATTATCAAAGTTTTCAGTTTTTCCACAGATGTAATATCCTCCTTTTTCATTACATCTCTCGTGAATTTGCAAATTCTTAGACTTACAGAACTTAAAACAAATAAATCATGCGAGTTTTCTGTCTATAGTCTGCTCATATAGGTCCTAGAAATACAAAAGTTTGTGATGATTGATGACCAGACAGAAAAATGTAAAAAAAAAAAAAAAACAACAACAAACAAAAAACTGTATATTGAGAAAATGAGTTGAAGTGAAGGCAAAGGGGATGACATGAAACCAGAATATGAAATAAAGTTTATTTCCAGACCATTATAATGAAAGCATATTACATCATGCCTACCTGTGCATTGGTCATACAGTATCAGATTAAAAACACATTTCTAAGCCTGAAACAAATGCACATGTGTAAAGAAAAGAGGTAAATATGCGTCTGTGTCTGTCTGTCAGCTCGCTGTAGCCAGGCTGTTTGTTTTCATGTGTCAGATGTGTGGCTGTGTGGGCGCAGGTTGTACCGCTGAAAAAGACACTGGTTTCCAGGTAACAGGCAGAAGAAAACTACCTTCATTTTCTGAAACCCTCAACAATGCTGAATAATTCTGGGACTTGCAAAGCAGCAGCATGTGTAATCTATTTATAGCCTCTCATCCAGGTTTTATTGTCCACAAAAGAAGTTGAAGGTAGACTTCTTTCCCTGGTATAACCACACGTGGACCAAATGGATTCATGGATTCCTCCCCAGCGGTTCAGTTCAGAGGGTTTACAGTTCTTTGAGGTTTCTTATTGATAAGCCAGAAACTGACAGAAGAAAGTCACGTGTAAAAAAAAAAAAAAAAGAGAATATATATAAATATATACATAAAATCTCAAACTGATTTAAAAACAGTGACTTTTTTAATGACAGACTCATTGTGGGCATGAGAATAGAGATGTTTTTGCATGAAGACCAACAAATGTGACACTTTTACATCTGTCCATGTCAGATTTACAGGTTTAACCCACAAGGACCCAGTGTTACTGCTGGAACAGCTCCCAAATGATTTTTTTCTCGATATTTTACTTTCCTTAAGCAACTTTTCACCAATTATTATGATATTATCTTCTGAATGTTATGTTTTATCAGGGACAATCAGATATTTTCCTGTATTTAATTTATTGATCATGTATATGTTCATAAAAGCTCAGAGTAAAATTGCGGGTATATGAAAAACCGAGAAAATGGAAGAAAAGGGAACTTTTTCAGCAAATCTATCAGTAACTGAACATAAACCCAGTGTGTCCATCCACTGTCATTGGTGAAACTCCATGGGTTTTACTGGTGAATCAATGTTGTTGAAGATGACAGCGTTTCCACAGTAACTGGGGAGCCTCTGAACGTCCAAATGGGCCATATCTGAAGAAGACAAACTGTATTTTATACCAATGATTTACATGGATTAATATGACTAGTGGATTCAACATTTTACATCCACAGATGATTTCAGTTGTTGTTTGGGTCTTTATAGGTTAAAAGAAGGCAAAAGACTAAAACCACTAAAACCAGTATATTACACCTGTTATAAAGAGTCGTTTCAGCCTGACCATCTACCTCTTTGTTCTTTTTACAGATTGTGACCGACTACATCTTCCTGTGTCCGTCCAGGCGGTCGGCTCGTGCAGGTACAGCCGCAGGTAGTGGGGTGTGGATGTACGTGTTTGACCACGTTGCGTCTGACCACCGTGTGTGGTCTGGGCTGACTTTCTGCTACCAGCACCCCTGCCATGGCGCCGAGCTGCCTTTCCTCTTTAACTCAGCCTCGGTGGCTAACTTCACCATGTCAGCTCCAGAGAAGCTGTTGTCCAATCGGATGCTGTGCTACTGGGGCGCCTTCGCCCACAAGGGTGACCCCTCTTCACGGGCCCAACAGACGACTTTCTGCCGAGAGCAGCGTCTGCCTGTTTGGCCACGTTACTCTGACACCAGTGGCTGGCTGGTCATGAACCTGACGGTGCGTTCACATGCACAAGTAGGAACCAGGAATCATATATGTGACTTCTGGGACAAACTGGGCATTTATTAGTGGTCGGGGCTTTGAAGCAGCCTTGAACGATGAAATCTGTTTTGTAACTATAAAGTAAAATTCTATGGCAAAGCCAGTCTTGTTCTGTTCATCATTAAATATACATTTATCAGTTGCAACATGTATCAGTATTAGAAATATCCTTTTTAGTTATGCTTTGAAGTAGCAATTATTTCAATATGAGCCTGCTTTTTTAAAAATTAAAGTTGAAAGCAGAAATCAATGTGTTCTGAGTTTGTTAAACCACAAAAAAAAAAAAAAAAAAAAAAAAAACGGAAAGAAAAAGGTTACATGGTCGGCATGCTTCATTCTATTATCATCGCTTCTCCCATGTATGGATGTGACTTTCTCCATGTGTACCAACTAAAACCAAGACTGCTGAGATTGAAAACCACAGAGCTAATGCACTCTGGCTTTTATAACATTAGGAGAATCATTGTGTCAACATCCACCAAAACGTTCTGAACACAGGAGTGATAAAAACACACATACTACACAAACATAAACTGCACACATACGCATTTGTCACATGTGTAATGTGTTCATGTAGAAACCTCTTTGCAAGTCATTTCTGAGTTATGAGTTGAATTGAATTGAAGCTGCTTCCTCTCCTACTCTCCCGTAGCCCCGTGCTCTCGACTGAAGAGGCTGAATGATTGATTACAAAGGACAGATCCACGAATACGCTCAAACACTCAGGTTTACTGTAGGTGATGTAGAAAAGGTTACAAAGGATGACAATTCCTTGTCAAGAAATATGCGTTGGACAATTGAAAACCTCGCAGCTCTTTCATACGCTCATTTTTTATTAGTCAGACATGTATGTTATGGGTTTCGTGTAGAGAAAGAACAGTGAAACCCCTAAGGAGATACAAATGTTTGTTGTTCATTCCATGTGTCATCTCTGACCATTGTGCTTCAATATCGATATACTTTCCAATAAAAGATGCTTGATGGAACCGATGAAATATGGGCTCTTTGTTGTTTATCACTGTGTGTGTGCAGGCAGTAGTACTGTTGTATTCACTTTACAGTATGGACTGTGAAGACAGAAGCCCACCACGCTTCTGCTGAAGGAAATCTGAAGGCCTACTGCAGGCTAAATATCACATAAACATGCACCACAAACCTTAGCCTGCCTTAATAAAATCTCAGAAAGTCTACAAAACACTACAGACCTATCCTTTTATTTTATACTTACATTATATAAAATCAGACAAAAATGAACAAGTGGTGCCAGGCACAACAAACCCCACCCCTCACACGTATTGGAGCTTATTTTGGCATCGATGTCATCATGTCTATGCATGTGCTGATGTCAGTCAGTATATTATGTACCTCTACATATGTACTAAGTTTGAAATAAATTGAAACTAAACATTTTAGAGACATTTGAAATTTTGCCCATTAATAGTTATATACAAGTAAAAGAGGGGAAAAAACATGATTTTGATCAAAATAATCCATACAACACATACACATACACATACAATCACATCCATTCTGGTTCACTGGCAAACTATAAAATGAGTTTGGTATGAATTCAACCAATAGTGCTGCTGCTACAGATAATTGAATTTTCGCCCATTATAAGTAAATGGTGATGGGGACGGGGCTGTGGGGGTAAAAATTCATTAAAAAAATGGAACTTTGACCTACTTTTCCCAAAAAGTAATCACATTTATGTTGGGTCACTTGTAATCTATAAACCCAATTTGGTATGAATTCAGCCAATAGTTTTGCTGCTACAGACATGTGAAATTTGGCTCTTTATAAGTAAATGGAAAAAAAGATTTTAAAAGTTAATTTTCAAAATTTTACATTTACTGACCTTTCCCAAAGTATAATCAGATCTTTTATAGGTCTATAACCCAAATGAGTATGAATTCAACCAATAGTTTTGCCACTATAGTGTTCACAAACAAATAAACAAACAAACAAACAAACAAATCGAACCAAAAACAATACCCCTTGCCTCTCCTTCGGGGGTGGAGGTCATTAAAGATGAAATGCTCTGTTAGGTATAAACTCCAAAAAGGGAGTGTAAGGCTTTGAGTCCAAATGGCTTTTTATAATCCTATTTTAATATTGTCCCACATCTGTCGTTAAATAATCCAGTATGTACAGCCTGTGAATTACTTCCCTGGTATTAAATGGTATTAGTTCTACTTTTAAAGGAGGACCAATCTGACAATGTGTTGTTTATTACTGCTGGACCTCATGGAGAGAAAAGTCAGAAGAAGTGTTTCACATTCAGAGCTCTACATGGAAATATTAGTGCCAAGACTCTCAATCTGAAAAAAAGCAACAGCAAGCATACAGTTCCATCACCACAGTTCACCTTTAATCTTTATGCTCGGTTCAGAGAAGAAGACGCTTCACACCGACCTGGAAAAACCACCTTTGTGTCTCAAGAGGTGCCTTGTTTTCTTTGGATTATTGGTTGGTTTATGGCAAACACCCAGATTCCCCCTGGTTTATTACAAAGGCAGCACATCATTTCCTCTGCGGCAGAAGATTTTTTCCAACATGAGACATGAAGGTAGTCCTCTAATAC
>JAQQZY010000005.1:42708654-42724077 GCA_030068375.1 Ostorhinchus rueppellii
CTATCTATCTATCTATCTATCTATCTATCTATCTATCTATCTATCTATCTATCTATCTATCTATCTATCTATCACTGATATGTATAAATAGGAATAGAAAGACAAATGAGTCCGAAAACAAAATTATTTAAACTTTACAGACAACAGTGTTGAAGAAAAAAAAAAAATATATAAAATAATGATCTAAATATTCATGTCTAATCCTCTTAAAAAGTGTTGAATCAGGTATTAGTGAGCAGAGTGTCTCCACCCAGTGGAGCCGGCAGTTTGGGTCGAAGCCTCAGCGGACACATACATTCGTCTTATTTATGCCTTATCGTCTCTGTCACAGCGGACAGTCTACCTGAAAGGCTCCACATCATTCTAACAAAGGCCACAGTGTCAGGCTTTTGTCTCCTCTCACTCAGTTTCACTCATTTCAGTGACATTGACTTGTGGGGGAAGAGTGAGCGTTACAGTACATTAAATACACCCTCTGTTCATTACGCATGCCTCTTCCTCACATTTCACCTCTTTCTGCAGACTGGGAAAGAAAAGAATAGAGCCAAAGCAAACAGCAAACAGCTTTTTTCCCCCGTAAAACACATTCACACATAAACTCCCACTGTTGCTGTTTAGTTTTAATGTGACTGTTTAATCCTTTAAACCCTGATGTGTCTGCGGTGAGCGTTCTGATGTTGGATTTATTTTAAATATTCATGAAAATTCAACCGTTTGCTCAATCGGACCAATTTCAAAACGCGGTCATGTTCAACATCCTAAATATCTTATTGATATACATGCTGAGTGTCGCGCGTTGGCGTTTGTGTCAAGTTTGTTTAGGGATGTTTTTTTTTTTGTTTTGTCTTTTCCTCTTTTATTTTGGTGAAGGGGTTCATCTTCCTGTCTTGTCTACACTCTGGCTGTGTCTGAAATCACTCACTCATAGTATAGTTAACACTATAGTTAACTCATCAATCAAAATGGAAAACGGTTTCAGACACTACTTCGCCGCAGTTAATTACGTCATTACTGTCGCACAATTCAAACGTGCCAATAATGCTTTTTGGGTTTGTTTACATGTTGAATACATATTATACCGACGTTTGTTTTTTAAAAAATACATTTATACAGATCTAATCTAATGTCTTTGTTCATTTTCTATTCTCTTACTTGTCCGTTTGTAAAGTGTCTTTCTCCGTAATTTCTCCGTGATTTGGCACCGCGGCCGCAATGCATTATGGGATATATTGGGCCGTCTAGTGACCATCGGTTGTCCACTGCATTTCGCGGTGAATTGTGGGATACATTAAGCGCACTGTGTAGTGAACATCAATGCTCACTAAGCATTCGGACACTACTACAAAATGGCGTGGTCACTATCGTGCACTATATGGGGAGGAGTGAGTGAGTTCGGACACAGCCTCTGTCTGACTTGTCTGTGTCTTCCCTAATTCCTTCATTTCCTGCACCTGGTGTTCCTCCTGTGATTACCCACACCTGATTTGGATCCCTGCTCTCCTTATAACTTCTCCTCTTCCCCTTTCTCTATTGTTAGGGTGTCATTCTTGCTACCCAAGTGAAAACCTTCTAGTCCTTGAATCTTGTCATCTTGTTTCCTTGTCATGGTTTTTGTATTTTACAGTGCACCTCAGCTGTCTCTGGGTTGTCATTTATATTTAGAAACTGAGCACTTTTTGCTCCCTCCCGTGGTTTTCCTGTTTTTGTATTTTTCTTATCACCTGACCATTAAAATATCTCCAAATCCTCTTCAGACTGTTGTCTCATGCATTTGAGTGTCGTGTCCTAACACTGAGTGCCTTATTTATTACAAACCTGTAAAAGTTCAATTTCTCTCTTTGTCTTTTTCTCTTATTCCATCCTGTTTTGACCCAAAAACTTGGGAGTAAATATGACAAATTCATGGGGCCCAGCATTTATGGGGGTAGGGGGTCCAGTGGATACAGGTGAGAAGTTGTGAAGTTCTCATGTAAGATCCACTGTATAACAGAGGAACAGAAGTCAGGAGTTAGATGGTAGCCAGGTTCACATGGAGCCAAACGTTCCAACTGCGATCAGTTTGGGGGCTCATTTGGAAAGAAAATAGTTCATATAAACACCTCATTCCAAATGAAAAGTGCCAATCCGAAAGAATATTTCATCAGAATGATGGGGTGGAATATTCCTTTACCCAAATCGAATGAGGTATCATGTACACAGTCAAACGGAAAGTTGTCAAGGTGCGTTCTTCCGTGCGATGATGTGATGTGAACGCACAACGAGTGATGTTTTTTTACTTTGGAAAATGGCGGCGAGCACATGAACGGACTGGACTACGGCAGAGAGTCTGTTTTTAATTCAAAATCTCAAAGAGCTGAACATAATGTCAAGGCTGGATGGTAGAAAAGCCCACAATACAGAACGGTCAAAGAGAAACTTATGGAAGACAAAGTATAGACAAAAACGTTGAACAAATTCACAACAGGTGGAAAACATTAACCCCTTAATGCCTGAATCGATTTTCAATTGTGGAAAAAACATTTTGACTTGTGTTTTTTCTTTCAAGTAGATAGTATTTTGGTTGCATTTTGGAGCGGGGGGGGGTTTGATGCAAATTTGCATCAATAGGCATCAAGGGGTTAAAGACCGGCTACTATGAAGCCAAGGTACAAAACAGCAAAAGTGTTTCTAACCCTTCTAGATTTCCCTTTTTTGGTCTAATGATTACATTCTGCACGTCATATCGGACCATTCAGATTAAATACAGTGGCGCATGTACACACTAGATCAGAATGTTACGTTCCATGTAAACGGCAGCCAAAAAAATTTCAGTTTGGAAAGATTCTGCATCGGAAAGACAATAAACTGTACATTTAAACGTAGCTAGTGAAAGCAAGTTTCAGTTTTGTTTCAAACCAGTAGAAATTACTTTAGTTATGGATCAAACCCCCAGGCAAGGCCGTCGACAGGGGGGGACAAACGGGTATGTTGTCCCAGGCCCAGACATGGGGGGCCCAGAACTGGTCCTTCATGAAGATATGATTAATTATTCTGTTAAATTTCAAAGTGTGTGGGCCCACTCAGATTATTTTGTCCCGGGCCCAGCCAAAGCTGTCAACTGCCCTGCCCCCAGGTGTATTAACCCCTCCCCCCCAAAAAAAATGGCTTCACAATATTTATCTTTCATGGCGTCCACAGTTGCTAGCAGCACCCCTGCCTAAAACCCACAGTAAAGTAAAACCAGTGAAGAAAGGAACACAAGCACATACACACAGCAGACGCAACAGACGCAAATTCCCAGCAGCTCCGTTCAACTGAAGCAACGTCTCAGGGGTTAAAGTGTCGTCTTCTCTTTCAAATTGCACCTACGTGTTATCAAAGATGCAGCAATGGGGTGTTTTTGAGTTTTGTTTTTTTTTACCAAAGTACTTTCTGCTACTTTATAGTCACTGTCAATGTTCTGCATAGGTGACTTTAATTCTCAGTCTCAACCTTCCTTTTCATCAAACGGTGGCACAGACAGATTCAGCCTGCCATTCAACCGTTCAGTCCAATTAAAGACTTAATGACAATCTCTGAGTGTTCCTGCCACACAGTTTACGTCTATAACTAATTACCACGGTGGAGACTTTAAAGGAGAAATCTAAAGTATTCAGGGTTTACGGAGCGGCCTGGGTTTGAGCGACAACTCAATTTACAGCATCTGCAGCTCTCACGGTGACAATGGCAACATTTAAATTCACACAGTCAGTCTCTTTTTGACTGTGCCGTCCCAGAAACATTCATAAATGTGACAGTATCGCTCCAGAGAGAAAAATGCATGTACCTGTCTGTGAGGCAGGCCGACGGAATATTAAAAGGTAAGGGGTAAGAGAGGCAAAGAGATGAGAAGAGGAAAGACCAGAGGGGGCGGGGGGACGGAGTGACAGAGAGAGGAAGTGATGGAGTGTGTTGGATTACGGGGTGACATTGAAAGAAGCCTCTCTGTCCTTTTTATTCCATCCCTCTTTTCCAGTATTCACTCAGTGCTCTTCACTACCCACAGATCGCCCACCGACTCTTACACCCCCTCCCCCGTCTCTCATCCGTGAGGGTCCCCATCCGCCTGGTGCCATCGCACGAGTGCTCGCCAGTGCCCCAGAGTGCCACAAACATTATCCCAAGGCGACGTCAATGAGATCATTGTCCTTCGCCGCAACGCTGCACAAGCCGGGTGATGAGGGGAGGTGGTGGGGTGAAATGAGAGAAGAGGTGACAGGAAACGACAAGAGGGGAGGAAAGGAGACGACAGCAGAGGAAATGAAAGCAGAGGAGAGACAAGAAGAGGGGGGGAATTGAGAAAAATGGGAGAAGAAAGAAAGAGGAAGCCAAGAGAGGAGAAATGACATGCTTGACAGGATGGATAAGAGCAGCGTGAGGAGGAGAGTAAAAGTACAGCGGGACGTAATAAGGAGGAAGGTCCGAAAAGTGATGAGAGAGAGAAGGAGAGGACAAAAAGTCATCTTGAGGAAAGAGGCGAGAGAGGAAAACATAGAGAGATGTACTTAGGGGGGTGGTAGAAGATAAGAGGACAAAGAGGAAACAGAGCAATAGGTGAAGAAAACGAACACAGAGATTACACTGGGGTGAAAAAACGAAGGACAGGAGAGGAAAGGACAAAGACAAAGAGCTACGGACATGAGCGGGAATGGGAAAGAACGGGAGAAAAAACAGATTTGTGTAAAAGACGGAAAGCTGAAAATAGGAGGTATAGAAGCAGGAGAAAGAAAAAACACACAGATGAATGATATAGTGTGGATGCAGCGATAAACAAACACAAGACAAATAGCCTGACGCATGAGTCCACACACACAAGCCAATATTTCATACATGATTTATGGTATCTTCCAACATTATCGAAACCAAACCAACCGTGTTTTAACATTTTGTTTCTAATTCTTCCAAAAAAAACCCCAAAGGTTTGACCCTCATTTATCAAACCTTGAAAAAATAATGCATTATAATAAGGAGCCATAGTTTCAAGCAAGTCCTGTTATTTATTTTTAACATTAATCTGTTGAATGTATGGCGTCTGCGTTACTATACTGTTGTAAATATAGCAGTTTATATATTTCTACCTGTAAAATGACACATGAGAGATACATTAGAAGAAGAACCAACAGTGGATTGAAGTCCACATGAATGTTTTGTACTTTTAATCCTGGATAAAAAGTGGAGTTATATTTACTGGTGATTATTCTTTGTATGTTAGTGAAATGAGATGGAGATACAAAACCCATTAAAATCCTGCTACTGACCCAGAAAACTCATTAAACACAATCAAGAGGAAAATAAAAGCAGGACAATCCAGGAGATGAATGTTTTCTTCTGCAAGTGAAAGCATAACCACCAACATCAACATAATAACCCCCAAAATCCCAGATATCTGAGAGAACAACCAAAGAAATCCTTATCCTACTTCCCTGACCTTCTGCGTGTCTCCGTCGCTGAAATGCTCTCAGCGTTCATCAGTGTTTCCAGATTATCAGATGACTGACTGAAAGACAAACACATGACTTGGCCTCTGGGGAAAGCTTTGGCATAATGGGACTGTTGAGTGTTACAGTTAGACTGCTGCCTAAATAATCCACTTCCTCTTCAAGTTTTACTTCATGAACATATGACTCTTAAGTTAATTTGTGTGTTGACATTTAGGCTACATCTACACAAAAACCATCTCAACCAAAAACGTAAAAGTGTTGTTTCGTTCTCACTTTTAACTCTGCATTTAGACCAGTGTTTCTGGGTGACATCTGTGCAAATGGAAACCCAAAATGGACGCAGTATACACACCAGATGGCTAGGGGGCAGCACTCCCAACAGTGCCTGCCTGGAATCTTTTTACTTCTCTTCTACCTGTTCACGCCTCGCGCACGAAATCCAGTAAACATTACAGTAGAAGTCCTCCCAGGTCACGTCCACAGCTGTCTAGGTCACCTCCTCTGTATTGGTGAGTCAAGAATTTGTAGAACATAGTTAATTCTTGGTCTCTGTTCTCTATGACTCTGTATCAGGATTCTTATCAGTTGTTTAAAGGACTCTTGGATGGAAATTCCAGCGGCTAGGGCAAGTTCAACCTCCGTCACAGGCTGCACATGTTGTTTACTTATTTTTCCTGTCCTGTCACATGCTTGTCAAGTCATTTCTATGTGAGGAGAAACACAGTTTTGCGCCAGGGTGGAGCGTTTTTAAGATTTCCACTCTGAAGGGTGGTTTCACTTTTTTGTGTTTTCAACCCCCCCAACACACTGTTACCATCTAAACCAGTGTTTCCCAACCTTTTTTGAGCCACGGCACATATTTTACATTAGAAAAATCACAAGGCACACCACCAAACAAAAATGTCTTTTTTCAGGGTGGGGGGGGGATCAAGAAACCTGAAAGGGGTGTGTCAGTGACCCCTTGGACGGACCCTGGGATTGAGGTGTGTTGGATAATAGTATGGGAGGCATATCTCTCCTGCCCCAAACTGACACCTGTGGTTCGCGGGTAACTCATTAATCCACACAACACTAGTGGGGGGCGTGGCTTTATCAACAGAACACACCACATCAGGGCTGGTTCACTTTCACTTTTTTCTGGTTTTGGATCGTTGGTGTGTGCAGTCGTTACTCTCTTACAGTACCAATGAGGTGAAATTGGATCATTTTCCACGACACACCTGATGACTTCTCACGGCACACTAATGTGCTGCGGCACACAGGTTGGGAAACACTGATCTAAACAATATGGACATCCAATAAAATATTTTGCGTTTTTCAGCCCGGAGTGTTACCATGTAAAGTGCCCCTTCGTCACTGTTCGCTCCATCCACACACCACCAGTCCACATTTAACATGGCTCCATCATCTGCAGTTTTTATGGAAGTTTTTGTGAGTTCTCCTCCTAATTCACATACCGATTATTGTGTTCATTAGTTCTGACTGTACTCTTTGCAGTCAACAGAAAACTAATTTCACCTCTTGTACATTACCTCTCAGTGCAACAGAGAATTCAGTAGAATATACCAGTACTGTTTTCAGTGACTCCTGTGTGGTTTCTAAATGAAACTCTAAATTTAAGCAAAAGAATGTTTTCCACAGTGGAGGTAGAGATTTTTGATTATTATTAACCTCAGAGAGAGCTCATGCATGTGTTTACAAGATCATTACATCCTTGTATCCCTAAAAGACTTGTTGCCAGGCTTAAATATTCTGTGTATAAGATGGTATGTTATATAAGATGCATAACTTCTGTTCAGTTTTTCTCTGACCAGACAGGAGAGGTCATCTGAGGTCACAGCAGATACAACCAGTAGTGTAGTGGTCCCTGAAGAAATGGGTATACTCTCAAATTTAGCTTTTTTTTTTTTCTTTTTTTTTATTAAAGTAGTCCATAAAAATGCCCTGTTTTAGAAACAGTGGTATGTAACATGACTCTATTTAGTTTACCCAAAAGTCCATCAGTAGTATTTGCTCAATGTTATAAAATGATCATGACTTGACTTTTATAGGTTTTACTGCTCACACAATTAGCTGCATGAATGTAATTAGCTGCATGAATTCAACATGAGACACACATAGGACAACATTAGTCTTTCATAACGTTAGTCTCTTATAATGTTAGCCTTTTATAACATTAGCCTTTCATAATGTTACCCTTTGATAACATTAGCCTTTCATAACGTTAGCCTACTCGCACAGTTTAACTATTGGCAACAAAATCTCTCCTTTTCTAAATGTGCAGTCATATGACCAGTAATTTAAACAGTGACTCATTTGAAAACCACCTTTAATTTAGCTCAGAATTACGTATTCCATTAAAGTAGGTTCTCTTGATATTTGTTACTCATTTCAAAGATGTTTCTTCTATCTTTCTTGTTCACATTTCCAATAATCGCACATCTTTCAATGAGACATCCAGTGACCTGTCAATCAGCCGGGGTGGCACTGGCACCTGAAGTGTCCAATCAGGTTCCAGAGGTGGCCATCACTAGTTAGTCATATTTTCCTCGGGATGACCTCGTACCTCATTGCATAGGCTAGTTTACGAGCACTGCATGAAAAAACAGATTATCAGCCCCGTAATTGCCCACCAATTCAAAGATTCCCAGTAATTATCGTGAGTTTACAGCGAAGTTCCACTATGCCGGAAACGGACCGTCGGTGGTGGGGGGTGGGGGTAATGGTGGAGTGGGGTGAGGGGGTGAGGTCAGTGCTTTCAGTAGTTGCAGTAGCTTGGTCTGTTTTACTGTATTGTCCTCCATAGATCCGCCCTCTCATCCAAACGTTGTCACTTTTGGCTCCAAAAAGCACAATTTTTACATAAAAGCTGCAAATATGAGAGCCTTTTTAACCCACAAAGACCCAGATCTACTTTTGTGGCAGCTCCCAAATGATTTTTTTCTCTATATTTAGCTTTTCCTAAGTGATTCCTCACCATTTATCATAATATTATCGTCTTTAATTTGCATTTTGTTCATTGCAAATTACGTATTTTCCTGTATTTAATTCCCTGATCATGTAGGTGTTCATAAAAGCTCGAATTAAAGTTGAGGGTTATTATAACAAAACAGAGAAAAATTAAGAAAAGGGGAGTTTTAAGTCTATCTTTAACTGAACATAAAACGTGAGTCCATCCACTGTCACTGTCATTTACTGGTGAATCAGTGTTGTAGAAGATGACAGTGTTTCCATGGTAACTATGGAGCCTCTGAAAATCCAAATGAGTCATATCTGATGACCATGAAAAGATGTAAACTGCATTTTACACCAGTTATTTACATCTATTGGTAGGATTAGTGGATCAACAGGTTAGATCAGTCGATGTTTTTTTGCTGACGGTGGATGTTTGGGTCTTTATGGGATAAGGTTTAACTGTGAAAACGTTACAGATTTCTGTCAGATTACATGATTTAGTGTGACCAATTACCATTATCAGTAACCCAAATTTTTGACAGTAATTTAATTTGGCAAGAAGTCAGAGCAGAACAAAGGTAGATGAGCAGAACTAAATAAGAATCTGACCCGGGGCTGGTTTCCTCTTCCACATTGTGCAGCTTTGAAACAGGCACACGGCAATGTCAAAAGGAGGCATCTCGCTTTCAATGCACACACAAAAAACCAAACACGCCCATATTATAGTTCTACCTTCATGCTGTAAAAAGCCGCAGTCTTACTAGTGTTACATCGGCCCGGGCGCTGACTCACTTTGTGTTGTGGCTCAATCACATTCCAGCAAAACGAACAATGTGTGCGTCTATCCTGAGGAGACGCAAACCGCAGAGGAGCCTCCTGCCGGGAAAGGCAATAAAGATTAGCTGTAATTGGAGAGGATTGAATGGAAAATGTCAGGTCTGTTGTTGCCTTTCAAGGACAAAGGTTGTGTATTCATACAGATTTGGCAAATGTCATGTCAGCTACTGTTGTCAGTGAGCCAGCACAGCCTAAAGGACACATCACCACATGATCTCTTCATGTCTCACTCTCTTAATCTAACACACACACACTGATGCCACTTTTGTTCCCACATCAGTGTCATCGGCGTTTCGGTTTGACAAACTAAACCAGGTCAGACACAGCAGAGCAGACAGTACGAATATGAATAATTAAACCTGGTTAAACAATCCGTCTGTGTTTTTTTTTCTATGAACTTTACATTCAATAAACACATACAGGACAATAATGTAATAGACTTAAATGCCAAAGACATTACACCACAAACAGAGGGTGGTGCGATCATTTGTACTACATTTGATAGTAATTACTCAACACTATAGCAACAAAGCACAAATACTTTACTTCATATGTTTTAACCCAAACATCTGTAAGTAAATAAATAGTAAATAATAATAAAGTAAATAATAATAATAATAGATTAGATTTTTATAGTTCTTTTCAAGTCACCCAAAGCGCTTTACATTATTGATCCATTATTCATTCACTCTCACATTGTCCCTCTGGTGGTGGTAAACTACATTTGTAGCCACAGCCGCCTACAGCCCATCTGACCATTCATACACCAGTGTGAGTGGTACTGGAGGTAAGGAGGAGGAAGTGTCTTTCCCAGGGACACGATAGCAGGGATTTGAACCGCCAACCCTTCAGTTATAGGATGACCCACTCTCCCACCTGAGCCACAGCTGCCCCATATTTAACCCTTCCTAAGTGACTTATCACCATTTCTTTCAATATTATCCTCTGAATTTTGCATTTTTTCCAGTGAAAATCAACTGATCATGTAGATGTTCATAAAAGCTCGGAGCAAAGTCAAAGGTTATTATGTCAAAACAGACAAAAACTGAAGAAAAAGTGACTTTTTCAGTAAACTATATTAATAACTGCACATAGACCAAGTTTTACCATCCACTGTCAGTAGTCACTTTTCCATTAGGCTTATGCGCCAAACTAATCCTCGAAAAAACAGAAGTGCCGAATGTTGTTTTTTCCATTAAATCACAAATGCAATGATTTGTTTATTGATTACCGCGAGATGACACAAGAAGTCATTCCATAAACATGGCGAGGAAAGTAAATATGGTGTTGATTTACAGATATATTCATTGTTATCATATATTACCCCTCCATCTTGTACTAAATTTTAAAAAACGATTCGGTTTCCTGGTGTGTCCTCATATATCGCAGTATATTTCTTTTCAAAACTCTTCTTCTTTGCTTGTTGTAACATCCGGGTTTTTTTTTTTTTTTTTTTATTCTATTTACATGACTGTACTTTTGAAACAACAGTTTTTCATTGCAGTTTTGCATGATGTACCAATTTCACAACCCCCCCCCAAAAAAACATCTCTTGCTAGCACAAAATATTTTAAGCAAAAAATGAGAGTTTTGGCAAAATTTTCATTTTCCCATTAGGTCAGTTTTTATGTACAAGTTATATTTGCGATATTTGAGGGTCAATGGAAAAGTAACTATTGATCCAACATCATTGGTTTTACTGGTGAGTCAATGTTGTAGAAGATGACAGTGTTTCCAGGATCTGAACATCCAAATGGGTCATAGCTGATGACCATGAAAAGATGACAAACTGTATTTTACACCAATTATTTACATGTATTGATAGGATTAATGGATCAATAGTTTATATCAGTAACCGCTTTTGGTAGATGGTGGATGTTTTGGTCTTTAGGGTTTAAGTGGAATGATAACTTCTGCAGAAATGAACCCAAGTGTGTTCACCAGCACACGTCACACACGACAAAAACACAGTGACAGGAAAATGATGTTAAAGATGTGATAAAATGCCCTCCTTTTTCTGCTGATATTAAAAGAAACCTAATAGATTTGAGCACTGAACGCATTCAGTCTTCATTATTTTTAAGGTTGTTTTTATTTTTTGTGTACCCATTACAACAGCCTTCACATTATAACAGTATGATGAGAGGTTCAGCTGACTGTGCACACAAACAGCTGACTGAAATGTCCTTCAGAGGTCTACTTTACTTTTCAGAGTCTTCACTTTCTTAGTTTTACTGAATTAAAGAAGTTGAATCAATGCTTTCAACAGGCCCGTTGCACACATGTACCTGTTTTGAATAAAGCATGTGTCGACTCGTTCTACCTCTGCTGGTGTTGTGTCATTTACAAAACCATCACAACATCCATCTGTGCACACTGAAAAGATGCCTGTAATTCACATCACAATGGACCGGTCAGAATTTATGCTCTGTACTGTGTGTTTGCAGAATTATTCACCACAATCATCCCTGGATTTTTGCAAAGGATCAGATCCATATGTTTCTGACTGGAAGCCTGAATGAACATGTTCTCAAACCCAGAAATCCAACTGGGGGTGAACGATCACACCCCACGTGCAGTTCCTGCCTCCAATCAGGCCGTTTTTCACACTGAAGTAAACAGTATATCAGCTCTCACCGTGTCGTCTCTTTAGATTCCTCTATTATTCTCTGTCTGCGTGTTGACAGATCCAACAGTAATGTTTGGAAACTGTTAAAATAACTCTGTGCTCCAATAAGATTTGATCAAACTGAGTGTTTTATGATGTCAAGACCTTTGCTATCTGCACAGACTTTGTCTTATTCTTCTTCTGTTGTTGTTTGTGTGCTTGTTTTGTAAGATTATGGTATAGTTCGCTCAGTTTTAACCGAATGTTTTTGTTTATTTGTTTGTTTGTCTTTAACCTATATTTAACCCTTTAAACCTTAAGCTTAAAATGATCCACCTTGACTTTGTTTTTTCTTATTTTGACTAACTAAAACATTAGAAAATATGCTGTGAGTGAGTCCATTTGCCCATTTCTCTAGAGCACTTTTTTTTCCAGATCTCCCAAAATCTAGCAATCATTTACAATTTACTGCATGTTATAATGCTGCTAAAACAGCTTCTTCTCCAGCTTCTAGTACAGGTGGGAGTGAAATTACTGTTATGACCCAATAAAACTTATCGCAGGTTTCAAAGTGTTGGAATTTTTCCAAATGCACAAATAGCCATCCAAACTGCATATGCACAGGGTGTGTTAGCCATGACACGTTAGGTTTGAAAGAGTTAACCATCTGAGGTAGTTGTGAAGTGGTTCTCATTTTCAATAACCGGACCTTCTGTATGGTTGGACCCAGGCTGCCCGTGGGCCACCAACTTTGGCCTTTTCAAATCCAGGCTTAGAAGTTATTTTTGAACAAACAGTAAGAGGAACGCTTCATGGACCTCCAGGCAGTAAAGAAAAATAGTAATGATAAATGGAAAAAGAGGTGCTCTTTGGTGAAGGGACCGTCAATGCACAAACATACAAAAACCAAGGCACTCTTATAATTTTAAAATGCCTTTATTTGGGACAAACCCCCCGATGAAGGCCAGCTGGCTGGAACACGATGGGTGTGGTCTATTGAAACATACCATAATTAACAAAGGCATTTTAAAATTATAAGAGAATGTCTTGGTTTTTCTGTTGTATTTTTTATTATGGTTTTTATAATTGATTATTATATGCTTTGTTTTTATTGGAAAGCACTTTGGTCACTTTAATTGTTGTAAAGGATAAATAAATAGGAATTGACTGAATAACGACCTGGACAGAAACAAACAACCAGCCACTGTCACATTCACACTGAATTATCATTTAGATTAACCAGTAAAGCTGCTAGTGCCTGTCTTTGGATGGTGGGAGGAGCCCTGAGTACGCGGAGAGAACCAACGTAAACTCCAAACAGAAAGGTCCCTGGTGTCGGAATCAAACCCAGGACCTTCTTGATGTGAGGAGACAGTGCTGACCACTGCACCACCCATGGACGTTCAGCACCACATGGGGTTTGAAGTGACTGAAATGAATTGTCCCGATGGCCATATGGTGCCTTGAAACAAGGGATATGAACAAACTCACATGGATATTTTAATTGGGTACATTAACCCATAAAGACCTAACCGTCCTTCACAGACCAAAACCATCTACTGATCTAAACTGGTTAATACTTGATCCATTAATCCTATTAATACATGTAAATAATTGGTGTAAAATACAGTTGTCATTTTTCATGGTCATCAGATATGACCCATTCAGATCTTCAGAGGCTCCATAGTTACCATGGAAACACTGTCATCTTCTACAACACAGATTCACCAGTAAAACCATGGAGTTGGATCAATGACTCCCTCAATGGTGACTGGTTTATGGTATACTTTTTCTGCCGTTTTTGTTGTTTCTGATAAAATAACCTTCAACTTTAATCTGTTCTTTAATGAACATGATCTGTGAATTAAATACAGGAAAATACCTGATTTATACTGATAAAATACAAAATACAAAGGATAATATCATAATAAATGGTGATAAATTACTTAAGAAAGGTTAGATAAAGACAGCATTTCATTTGGAACTGACACAAAAGTAGCACTGGGTCTTTATGGGTTAAGAAGAAAAATCCTGAAAAGCAGCTGTTCAAAGGAAACCTCACAAAAACAGGGTTATTTAGTTGCCAACAGCTTCTGGCAAACTCTCCGCGTTCCAGATCAATCTGCCTGCAAAGTGCTGTGCCGTTCCTATTTGCATTGATTTTAACTGCTGTTTGGCTCCTGGGAGAAGATAATCCCAGTGTAACAAAGGCATTATCTCATGCAAAAGAGGAAGTGTGGTTTAAAGGACACAGGCCGAGGTCAGCGATTGGCTGAGAGACAGCTGCGCCTGATGTCGCCAGCCTATCGCTGACCTTGAGGGAGCGAGGTGGAGGTTGAGTTCACTTTGCCGCTGGACTGCTGTTATCACTGGCAGACGCTGTGTCACCTGTGTGTGTAGGTGGTTGTATACAGGTCCGCTTGTCTATGTGACTGTATTTGTTTGCACATTGCACACACATCTGTCTGCTTATACTTGTATTTAGGAGTTTACAGCTCACACCATCTGCGTATTCATACTCATAAGGAGTGGATATTTACAGTGTGTGAATGTGTGTGTGGATAAAACCCTGCAGAGCTGGATGAATAAAAGGACAAAGAAGTGACAGGAATGTTCGGTCGTGGGCTTGCTGACCTCATGGTTTTATTCTATAACTGCTGAGAACACAGTAAAGAATAAAAACAAAACCGTGTGTGTACGTGGTTTCCCACACCTGCTGTGTTTACTTAAAGTATTTCCGACAGACTGAGGACGCCAGGCAAATCCACACCCACTTTGTAAATTAGATGTTTTGTTTGCTGTTATAGTGTATAATAGACCCTCTATGTCAGTTACCATTCAGTGAAACACTGGTATGTATTTATAAATGTGTTTTATCCTGGGACCGAGGTGCTGTTAATGTACGTTTGCACATGTCATGTCTACAGGGGGTTTATTCTGACTTTTGCATTTGTAGTGACGGCCATATTGTATTTAGATTCTGCAATATTTAATAACAATTGCATTCATTTTTAGTGTTTTTTTCATATCCTCCTGAGACACAGAAATAAATGTGTGTTCTCTTTGGTGGACAAGAGTTTCACAACTTTACTTAAAAAAACAAAACAAAACAAACAAACAAAAAAACAGTGTAATGTGACGATTATGATCTGAGTCATCTTGGACTAGTGTCTGCTGCAGAGTCAGTGACCAGTCCATCACAGCCCAAATAATAATAGGACAAAACAATGAGTGTGTGTTACTACTGGTACTGCAAAAGCCTGTGAAGGACGCAACATCACAGCAAAAATCTATATCTTACCAAGTGTATTTTCCTCATTTCTACTCAAAATATCTCATCACAGTTAAAATAAGACATATTCACCTAAAGAGTAACTTTTCGGTGAGATATAAGAACGTATTTTTTAGATAATAGATCTGGAAAATCTTATTCCAAGAAATCTTACCAGCATAATTACCTCCGCCAAGGAGGTTAGGTTTTACTGTGTGTTTGTTTGTGACCATCCGACTTTGTTTGTTAGCAACATAACTCAAAAAGTTATGGACGGATTTTGATGAAATTTT
>JAQQZY010000005.1:42740375-42798464 GCA_030068375.1 Ostorhinchus rueppellii
GATCCAAATCAGGAAGTTCTATGTCCACCAGGGTTGTTTTGTTTTTTTTTAGTTATTTACAAAATAAGAATGTTTTAGTCAATGATTACATGTATTTTATAATGATTACATGTATTTTATAATGATTACATGTATTTTACACTGAATTTCAGTGTAAATAGAACTTTTTTTTTCTGAGGAATTCTCATTTTGTGCTTTACGGGTGCTCACATGATCCAGGTCTGGCCCCTGATTGGCTCCTTGGACATAGAACGACCTGATTTGAAATGAGTGTCGCTCAGGACATAGACCTAAATGTTTTTAGGTGTGAGTGTGTGTAGATATTTAACTTGGAGCTGAACACTTTGGGACATAAACTTAAATATGCTTTACTCCATTTCTGCAAAAAGTTGACATAGAGTAGAACGAGCTGATTCTCAAGGGACAAAATGGTGATAAATCACGTATGAAAGGTTAAATTTAGATTTAAAAAAAAAAATCATCTGGGAACAATCACAAAGGTACAAAAGTAGCACTGGGTCTTTGTGGGTTAGTGGTGAAATAACACGACAGGCCTTCAGTAATAAGAAAGAGGGAAACAGTTCTCAAACAGACATGACCACGAATACCAGGTTTTCCCTCTTCTCTTCTCTCACTGCAGAGTATTGTCATCGGTTCATCGTCCGTCTGTCCATCGGTCTGTCTGTCGGTATGTGCAAAAACTTTGGTGTGGACTGAAAACAGAGGGCTTTCAAGTGTGGCCACATTGTGTTTTTGTTCTTTATCCAGTTCAGGGTTATGGGCATACATTAGTGAAGATGCACACTGTAAAGGTTACAAGGCCAGAAGATGCAATATAAATTGCCTTCATACCTGTTAACGATTTTTCAATTCTCCTCACTATATGTGCTTGGAAAGCCTGTGGAAACTGGGGCACCTGTGGAAAATCTGGGTCTTGAAGTGCTCTATTTTTTAAAGAGGTCAAACTGTGTGGGATTTAACCTCATCCTAACCTGGAAAACTGTATTTAGAGGAGCAATTTGTTGTGGTTTGATGTGTCCTTGTTCTGCACTTCAGTCGTCCTTACACTGATGGGCAGATTTAAAGAAGAAACCTGACAAAGACATGAATGAATCTCAGGAAATTGTAGCCTGAAACCTTTGTGCGACACGAGGGCATTCACCGTCTGTTGAGTTTTACAAAACAAGAAAGAAAAATAGGTTCTGTTTCCTGTTTTTCAATGAAAGTCTTAATGGGGCTTCATGTTACCCTTGGATTTTATCATTTCAAGTTGTTTGATTTTTTTTTTTTTTTCCAGGTTTAGTGTTATGGCGCAAAACCATTTTTATAGCCACGTCATAGTTTTGGCTGCACTAAAATGTATTCATGAAAGACAGTCATTCTGTTATTATTATTACCTCTGCCAAGGAGGTTATGTTCTTTCCTGGGTTTGTTTGTTTGTTTGTTTTTTGTTTGTTAGCAACATAATTCAAAAAGTTATGGTCAGATTTTGATGAAATTTTCAGGATATGTCCACTCTGGGTCAAAGAAAAGATGATTACATTTTGGAGGCGATCTGGATCACCGTCTGGAGCCAGGAAATTTTAAAAAGAATTCTTTATCGTTGCGAGATAGGGCATGTCAGCACAGTCCTACATATCATTCAGCGCCATCTAGAGAAGGAAACTACAAACACTACCTTGGTGGAGGTCTGCGCCCTCTGGGGGCTTTTCTATTTTCTAGCTTATTATTATTATTATTATTATTATTATTATTATTATTATTATTATTATTATTATTATCATCATCATATTTTGTGTCATATCTGTCTTCCACTCTTTACCTGCAATAAAAACCAAATCAATGATAGTTTTACTCTGCTATCACTTATCAACACTCTAGAATAGTGACGGGTTGAGTTTTTTGTCAAAAGCTTGAAATGTATGGGTTGAAGGCACAGTATCTCTGCAGGATTCCCTCCAGATTATGCTCCATAATTCAAAATAACATGTTTAGCATTTTATATATTTGTGAATTTCTAGTATTTTATCTCTTTTATTATGTTTATTATACTTGCTGTACATAATAGGGTGCCATATTCACTTGCATATCTCCCTCAGAAAGGATTAGATTGGACTTTCTTCATCATGGATGCATCATATAAATGGCTGGTTATGTTTGTTACAATCTAAAAATGAGCAAAAAGGATGCCAGACCGTAGAGACACCAAATATATCACATATATGATTAGATATGTTTTATGTAGAAACTATTAGATAAAACAAGATTAGATACTTGGGAATAGGGTCACCAGGACAAAGGCATTTTCATCCTTTGCCCTACATTCCACATACTATGACAATGTCCCACATATTGAACAGTTTTGAAGGGGAAACATGAGACACTCACACAGGACAATAAAAATGTGAAACTTTAGCTTTGAATAATTCTTACTGTGTTTACTTAATGTGAGAATCAGAGAAGTTAAATTCAGATAACATATATTCATTAAATCCTTCTCTTAGACTGAAGGCTTAATCTGTGACCTACAAGATTATTTGAGACCCCAATTTAAAACTCACAGCATTGATAATGTGTCCACATAAATATCAGTAGAAGGGAGGTGGAGTCACTTTGAAGAGCAGTCTAATTTCACACACTGCAATAGAAGTTACACATTCATTTCATTCACTATCCTACTCTTGCCTCCCAACTCCTGCTGGCCAGGTGACATTATGGCCAATCAGGAATAATGACAGAACCATTCTAAACCCAGAAATAAACTGAGGTAAATGTGTGTGAAACACAGAGGTACACTGAACAATTATGAACAAAGTGATTCTACAAATTACATCAGCATTTAAACTGTAAATACATAACCTAGAATAGAATAGAATAGAATAGAATAGAATAGAATAGAATAGAATAGAATAGAATAGAATAGAATAGAATCTTTATTTTGGCAATAGAAGTTTGCTACTCACGAAAACATGCATCACACACTGAAATTTGTCTTTCATCCATCACTAGATCATCATGCGTCACACACACTGCATGCTAGGAGCAGTTGGCTTGCCATATCGGGCCTTGCTCAAGGGTCCATCAGCCAACAGCTATCCGCCAGTCCAGGGAATCGAATCACTGACCCTTTAGTCACAAGCCGATTCTCCAGCTGACTCTTCAGCCATCTAGACCATGGCTGCCCCCCATGTATTGATACAAATTTCAACATAGTTCAGACTGCAGCTATTTTGCAAAATCATCTATTATATATAAGTACGTAATGCTCTGGTCAAGGTTCAGAGGTCAAATAAATCTTTATTATCCCTAAAGGCCCATCAGTCTTGCAGCCAGCAGTTCACCACAGCATATACAAAGAGCAAGGCATAATCTATCAATAGGACCTACGTGGACTTGTTTAAAAGGGCAATGTCAATAGGACTGAAAGAGGCCTTAAATCAGTTGGCCCTGCTTTTTGGCAGCATATATCTGTGGTCAGAAGGGAGAAGTCTGAAGTGTTTTTTTGTTTGTTTGTTTGTTTTGTTTTTTTAGAGTAACATATAATAAAATAATAACATATAATTCATTATACTTCTGTATATTGGTAGTATCTGGGTAGCACTGTCTGTAATAGAGGCAAACATCATCTTCTACTAAGTGTAAGAGCGTTTTCATATGTTTTATGTGTAGTAACTGAAATGTGCATAAATAGCTAGACATGAACAAACCTTGTATAAAATCTTGACAGTGTTCCCTTCAGTGCTTCATAGTTAGAATTAACCTATAGACCATCATGATTCAACCAGTTAATTATATCAAGAAATATATATGAGATATATCATTAATTTATTCAATTCAATAAAATTATCCACATGTTTTCATTTTGGCTACATAATTATAATTGTATTATTCATTTCGTATTCAGTTATTGGTTTGTATTCGGCTCTGCTGTAATGCATATGTTTATCCAGCAGGTGGCGGTATGAAGCGGTAGTGTTGTCACAGCTGAGGTGGTGTCAGTAGAAGAAGAGCAGCAGGTTAGTGAAGGCTGGGGCTTTAAATAGGCATTATCGCTCAGTGAGGGTAAACAAGGTAGGTAAACTGCAATTAAAACCACACACTTTGAGACGATTATTTTTCTCTGACGGGGTCATTATATTTTAGCCAGCTGTGTGAAGTGTCGAAAAAAATTTTCCCGTCTGAGGTGACAAATATTCATAACAGAAAACCCAAGCTAGCTTTAGCTTAGCTTGTTTTGACATAGCATTGACGTTACCTGAGCTAGGTTAGCTAATACCGCTTATACCAAATATGTCCTTAATTTTTAAAATATGACCGTAGAACTATACGGGTATGGTCGTATATCTGATTTAATGGGCTGTAGTGGAAATTTGTGGGATTTAAGTCTCAGGGGATCTAAGTCATGACATAAATTCGTTCGTTTCCTGTTGTTTATATGCTAAACACTCGCCAATATATAACCCAGCTATCTGCTTGTTTAGTTGTAGTAAAACCCAGTGTTGCTATTAATGTCACATTATACGTCACAAATTGTAGTTATTAAGGTCACGTATTTCCTGTTTTCCTCTCTTTAGGTTCCAAGTATTTGTCATTTACAAAGAAAAACTGCAGAAAACCTTTTGCAGTTGCTGGTTAAAGGGACTATATGTAACCATATATTGCTCTAGTGGGACCAGATCGCCACGACAAAATTTCAAGGATTGCATTTTATACCCAACAAGGGTATTCCAGCTCTTTTGTTGGTTTCTGCTGGAGACAAATGAGTCTGAGTCATGGATCAAGCTGTTGTGGACGGTCCTGTTACCCTTGTCATCAGGGCACCAAACCAAAAGTACGGTGACCAGACAATTAACTGCTTCCAGAACTGGACTGTGGAGAAGCTCAAAGCCCATCTGTCAGATGTGTATCCAAGCAAACCAGTAAGTGTAGCTCTGACACTTGTTTTTCATGTGAATTTATTGTGCAACCTCTACCCACTGATAACCTTTGAATGACAGAGAGAAGTTACAACATGTGTCTGCATTTCCTTTACTGTAGTTTAACAGTAAAATAAGGTAAATGCCACAAGAGAATAGTTAAAAGAAATGTACAGCAAATGTTCCAACTACTGCTGGGCAATATTACCAGAAACATATTTTGTTTAGTGTTGTGAACTCAAGAAATAGATTTTTGTCACAAGATTACATTATTTGCTTCATTATCTATCTATCTATCTATCTATCTATCTATCTATCTATCTATCTATCTATCTATCTATCTATCTATCTATCTATCACAAAAAAAATGTTCACATTATTCTCACAAACTATTAAACTCAGGTATGATTTAGGTAAAAACTTAAGAAATGTCTTTATATAATGCATTTAATCTGTTTCCACTCAGTCTCAGTATTTTACTTCAGTATATAGTTCTTCAGATCGTTTAGTTAGCCCACAGTGGTGTAAGGAGTAACAGTAGAAATAGATGGTAATTGAGCCTTTTACTCATCACATTGTCAGATGGTGAAAAGTTATCATATACAAAGTTTGCTCTTATGAAAACAACATGGTAATGAAAACATTAATTAATAAACATAAGATTGTCTTTGTAAGGAGCTATTTGGATTTAACCTGGTGCTGCATTACATATGGTTTGCACTATCGGTGATGTCATGTTGTGTGTATGATGGTCTTTATACCTTGTTCCAATGTCAGACCTTCAGGTACAGTTATGTACCGAGGAAATGATCTCAACATTTTCTGGCCTCAGTTTCTTTTTCTTTTTCAATAGTTCTAACCCTCCTATTTATGACTCATAATGCCATTAATAAGCACAAAACTGCTGACAAAGACCTTGGATCTGATGTCATACTGAAAGGAGGGCTCTGACATTCCTTATGCATCATGTTTTCCTCACTGTCCTTCCTTTCTTTTTCCTTTCCTCTGCTAACATTGTTCTGATGCAGTCGTTGAAAGCATACAGGGACAAACTGTTCCTTTGTACAACTAGAGAGTCGTCTTAACAAGGGTTGTACTTAAAGTTGGTGTAATTTACCCTAGGCATATTTAGCGGTGTATTAAAACAAGAGCTTTCCAGTTGCAAGTGGGGTCGGATTTAGTGCTGCCAATTAAAATTTCTGAATGGTTGCACAGTGAATGTAGGCTTAGGAGGAGACACTGTGACCTTGTTGTACGAGCTGCCGTTTTAATCCACTGTTAAGACCCACTTATCCCGATTGAGGTTACTATCATCTCATCCTCATTACTTACTTAGACAAAATTACTGCCTTTTGATCCTGGGATATGAAAGTACACTGTGTTCCTTCTCAAATATAAATTTATAATGTTGTTTTTTGTTTGTTTGTTTGTTTTTTTATAGTTTTTTTGTCCTAAATGTAAATTTAAGTGAAGTGTTAATTAGATGGCAATAAATATTTTCTTTACTGTGCCAGAGCTCCAAAGACCAGAGGCTGGTGTATTCTGGGAAGCTGCTTTTGGATCATTTTACCTTAAAAGATGTACTCCGGAAGGTATGTTTTCAGTGAAGTTCAAGGCCTGACTTTCATATTTTTTAAAGTGATTGAAATCATTGAAATGTACAGTAGGGGAAATGTCTTTACTTCTTTTTTTTTTTCTGTTATTGCTTAAACAAGTTAAAATGTTATGAAGCCTTGCAGATAAATGGAGGCTCATACAACAATGTATATATTTGTCCAGGGTCAATAATATAACCTGTGGAAGGAACTATTAACATATTCTTGCCATCATTACATTATTTTTGAAATTCAATGGTTATGTATTACTGTAAATGTTCATACTATATTTTATTTTGCTTGAATGAATCTCACTTATGCTATTTTTCGAGAATAGTGAATACTATTGTCTTGTAGGGATTTAGACACTGACAGGTGTCTAAGGGTGGCTCACTTCAGTCCACATGAACCAGGTCTTTGTGTTTTACAGTGACAGATTCAGCCAAAATGTATTTTGTTCATAATGTATGTTTCACTGCTGGCAGCTAGTCCTCACACATTTATTACCCGTTCTTATTACCCATCTCTTTTCACTTGTATAAAAACAGCTAAATAAAACTTACAGAGATGACATATTTCAGTCACTATTTCCACAGAATTTTCTATAGTTTGAGGTTTAACTTGATCTTTTTTTAATGTCTCCGTCTGCTGTAGAGGCAAATAATTTTGACTGTTGTCGTCATCATCAGTTATTTTGGATGTGTCAGTGATGGGCTTTACATATTTACATAACTGATACTAAATCTGCCATATGAAATTTTGCTTTACAACCCCACAAAGGCAAAAACAATTTTTATATTAAATATAAATGTTATTTTTATTTTCTTTTTTTTGTACCGAACGTCTTGATTAGATGTATTTGTATGCTGTGACTGTATATATGTAGTTGTTGGTTTATGCCACAGCGTAAACGGAAAGAAAACTGGTAATTGCATTCATTTCTATCAGAATTAATCACCTTCCAGAACTTCACCTTCTAGAACTAGCTAAAATCCAAGGTTCTGTCATTGGTCTTTGGAAATTACACAAACAAGCAAATTATGTTACAAATCTCACATTTATATCAACTGAGATGTGATCTAATTTTTTTTCCCATGTGTTTTTTTTTTTTTCTTTTTTTTTTTTAGTGGTTTAAAGCAGCTAAGGCACAAGAGAGGAAGACTGTATTAAGGCAACAAAGTGGTTTTTTTTTGTTTTGTTTTTTTATTAATAAAATGCTGGCTAATAGTGTACAATAGTTATGACTCTGTACCTCAGGGCCTCTGCACTATAAACTATGTAATGTACTTTAAAGGGGATTTTACTTTATCCTGCAGTTGAGTTCTGTTATTTTATTTACAAAGTCAGTAAAGTGTAATATTATCTATGTATCAGTATAGAGTGGTTTTTACTTTTAAGTGTCAGTTCATAAGTTTTTCTCTTTTCCTCTTGGATGCATGACAGTGTGTTTGATAACTGATTGTACTGGCTTCTACAGCAGGATGAATACCATATGCTCCATCTGGTCTGCGCCTCACGAACTCCCCCCAATTCTCCGAAGCCTCCCCGCAGCCACGGCAACAAGCCTCAAGAGAACTCATCCGGTTCCACGGTGGGTCGGCCATGTGCTGCTCACACATTGCCATTCATTTCATCATCAACGTGTTTCCTTTCATCAGCTCACTGCTGTAATCTAAACCTCTCTGAGGGTTTTCAAAACGTCATTGGCCTCTGTGAAGAATAATGGGAAAGTTATAACAATACTGAAATTTAGATTTATTTTTTTTTCTGGTTGCAGACCCTTCAGCACTCCAATAGCCCTCCTCTTCATGGTCAGGATGCTCAGTCGACTGCAGAAAACAGTGATGGACTCAGACACCGAGCTGGAGCCTTTCCATACCACCAGATGTACCCAGGATATATGCACAGGTACATCAAGTTCACCTGGAATAAACAATGTGTACCACTGATATTCAATATTGCAGTGTAATGTTATTATATTTCCAAAAGAATTAGAACATGGATGTGTGTGATAACTTTACACTCATAGGATACTCCATGTAAAGCAGCATTTCATCTGTCATTCGTGCTTTTTCCTTCTGCCCAAAACTGTTAAAACTTTAAATATCTTACTTAACATTAGCCCATAGACTGTATTTAAAGGGGCTGTGTGTAGTATTTGTATTTTGAAATATTTAAAAATGACCGAAAAGTATCATTAGTGTTCAAAATGAAGAATAAAAAGTTCTGAAGTTCTGCCAAAGATGCCATTTTATTGGATCGTAAGCATTAAGAAACAACTTTTAGACTTAAAGAAAGAGATAAAGTGATCAAATCTAGAATCACTGCTGTTTTCTCTACTGGACTCAGCTCTAAATGAAAACAAAGGAGTTTGTGGTGAAATGGCAGCATTTCTTCTGCAGGGGAGCATTTGATTATGAGGCTTATGAAGGTGTAAAATTATTACGTGACGTTATTTTTTTTACTATTTAATTTGCTGTTTTAATTTATATAACATGCAAACCTTTGAGATAGACAGAAATAATTTAGTTGTGGGACAATGCAATGACAGTGAAATTTTATGTCCTCATGTTTGTTGAGCTATGGTTCAGACTAAACTGTGAAAGCTCTGACTTTGGTTGTGTGATTCCAAACAGATCTTAGTGCAACAGAAACTGTATAGAAAATGGAGGTGATTTATGGGTTTTACCCTTTGGTCAGCTTCTGTCCAAAGGGGTGTTGGAATTGTTTTGTCGTTTTCTGTCTGAAAACAGAGCTGTCATGTAAACCATCAGCTGGCGAAGAACATGAAACTTATAAGATACAGTGTTATTTTGAGGGACCGTGTATGAAAATAAATGTCTGAGAGTTTTAGTTTGAAAAAGGAAAACTTGACGTTAATACATAGCCTTGATTTGTTGATGGTTTTGGTCGTTTTGCTTTGGTTTTGGTCATAATTGTGTTCTGGTTTACCACTTCCCCCTACTGGTGAGAGTTTGGAATACACTGGATAGTACTACATACAACCCCTTTAAGGAACGTTTCTTTCTAAATGTTACATCTGTCAGGAAGTCATCCTGGATGTCAGTTTCTGTCTGTGATCTAATGTCATCATGTCTCGTTTTGTAGCTGGACTCAGTTTTCTGCCCAGTTGACTCCTCCCACAAACGCACCTGTTTATTACAGTCCTATGTCGCTGGTATGGTGGCAGCAGTTGTACGCCCAGCAGTACTATATGCATTAGTAAGTCTCTCCACGTTTCTGTCTCAGTTTGTGCTGAATGTTTTGCAGAGTTTGTGTCTAGGCATGAAAAGCAAAACAACATGCTGTCTGTGTTTGTTCCTGCAGTCAGTTATTGGCAAATTCCTCTCAACACATGAGGCCAGATCAGCCTTCGACTCGGGCTAATCAGCCTGATTCTCAGAGCCAGAGACCTCAGGCAGATCGCCATGGCAACCCAGAAGTCCAGATGAACGCGCAGGGCGGGGAGATCCTCAACGAGGACGACCTGAACCGAGACTGGCTGGACTGGGTGTACACATTTTCACGTGCTGCGATATTACTCAGCATAGTTTACTTCTACTCATCTTTCAGTCGGTTTGTCATGGTGATGATGGCGATGGTGGTGCTTTACCTGTGAGTGCACCTTTTAACTCCACCTTCCACCAGTCATTACATATATGATGCAATATAGTACTTTAACACTATTTATCGGAAGTCAATCCTATACTGATACTGCTGTTTTAAGAGGCGAGCAGTTCAACACATCATTATTTAAAAAAAACAAAAAAAACAACTTGAATTATTCAGTCATTCATGACAACACAGCCATGTTAACCCTTTATGGGGCACTCATTGAAATACTCTGACAATCAAAGTTTCAACCCTTAGTGTGTTACTGGACGTCGTCATCTACCTCCTCTTACCATAAAATATCAGAGCAGCACTTGTTAAAAAGTAAACACATGCAATAAAACAACTGTTATAAGGTCATAAAGTGACAAAAATCACTCGCATTCACTATTTACAGCTTCAAAATTTCTATAAATCTCTCTGAATTGCTGTATAGTTGTATAAAAACCCAACGTGCTTCTTGATCCCACTGAGGAACGGGATTGGCCACATATTTAGTGTTTGCATAAATGACCAAAAATAGTCACTTACCTGATAAAGGGTTAATTTAATCCCTGCTTCATGTCCCACTTGTGCTGTTAGTCATGTCATTGTGCTGTTTTTGTCTGCAGCCACCAGGCAGGCTGGTTTCCTTTCAACTTAGTAAATGAACTGCAGCTTCCTGGTGATGGAGACGATGAGGACGACTTGTTCGAAGATCCTCAAAACCAGGACTTACAAGAAATGGTAGCTATCTCACCCATCCATTAGAGATTCCCCATTCCTGATGTTCATGTTTGCAACTCATTGCAGTGATTTTGTAAAATATACCCCACTGTCCAAAGATGTGCACTATTAGGTTAAAGACCTGAATCTAAATGGGCTGTAGGTGTAACTGTGAGAGGGAATGGTGTTTGGTCTGTATACATCTAGGTTTACATCACCCTTTGGTAGAGAATGAATAACTGAATGAGTCTTGAAAAATGACTAGCAGAGGCTCTTTATTGTTTCGACACTTTATGTTGAAATGCCCTTTTGTTGGCAACAAATGAATATGTTCTCATTTATACAAAATCCAGTAGCATCTTCAAAGACGATGAAGTCAACTCATTTTTGTTGTTTGAGTTTTACACAGTGACCACTGGCTTTCATAATACTAAATCATCATCACATAATCATCAGTAGTCATGATGCCACGCTTGAATGCAAACCAACATGAAAAGGCCATCGGTAGCTGCTAGCAGGATGTACATGCAACTGTAGGAAGACACTGTGGAGTTCATCACAGCATTACATGAAGACTAAATAGGCAGAACAAAAAAAGGCAGAACTTTGCCAATTTTGAAAAAGGATTACCAATTTCTAAGACATCTTTGTGTTGTGTTTTTGTTTGTTCAAAAATAATATAAACATGATTTTAAAAATTGCAACTCATACATGGAAATTGATATCTGAAAAATAAATTTTTAGGATGTTCAGAAGGACTAATAAAGGCTCCAGTTTTAAAAAGCTGGAATTTTCTGTTAATGATTTAATGGCTCAGGCTTTACAGGGTTAAAGTATTTATGTGAGTGGGTGTGGATTGTAAACATTCATGCAGACTGATGAACACTCAAGAGTTTGTCTGTGTGACTTGAAACCCAGGATATTTATTAGGGTGAACAAGACTTTGACAAAGCACTGCTGTGGTTAGACAGTCCCATTTTGATGTGCGTTTCCTTAGATTTTAAGCATAACTAACAGTTTGCCTCGTCCTTGGCCCAGATCTGACTAAACTGTGCATGTGGATTCTGTATCAGTATCTACAATGCAGCCCACGGTAGTCAGAGATATTTGCATATTCAGTACATTCTGCTGATGTTTGGCCTTGAGTTTACATCACTGACGTCATGGAGACCAGCAGCCAGCAGACCTGCGTTCTGATGATCTTTTAACCACAATGCAAATCTAAAATTAACATCGCTGTGTTCTGAGTCTGAAGCGCTGTGCATGTCATGTGTAGGAAGGAGCAGCGAATGACGGCTCTGATGACGACGGGGAGAGTGGAGAGGAAGGAGCAGAAGATCCAAACAGCGTCCCTCACGTGGGTTTCGTGTCGTCTACATTGTCTTTCATCCTCACCTTCTTCATGTCGCTCATCCCAGAGGGACCGCCAAACGCCGCTAACTGAACACCCCACCCCTCAAACCTCCAGAGGGCGCACGGTTTCTCCACAGAAGCACATTTGTTCTTTAAGAGGAGGGTGAATATCCTGCCTGCTTAGGGACACTGTTTCTGTTGCAGTGCAGTGTTATTTCTTCCCTGTAGTGCACTCACATCTAAGTCCAAGACCGAAACAAAAACGACCAAGCGAACCTGTCACTGAGACGCTCAGAGGGAGTTTTTGTACGTGTGAAATAAAAAGTGTCAGAAGAGAAGAACGTTAACCCAACAGCTATAAACAGGGACTGTTAGTGATGCCTTGTAATCATAGTTAAAATAATCCTAGTGTGCCATGGCGTTGTTTCTGTATAATTTATAAAATAGGGACAGCAGGCACATATTGAATATTGAACAGTAATTACAGCACTACTTGTGTTTAATAACCTGGATCTCATTTTTTCTTTGTAAAAGGCTGCAGTATTTGTTGTAATTGTTTCATCTGAATTGCAATGGATTTTTTTTTTTTTTTTTTTTAATTCTTGTTCTGGTTGAAAATAAGTCAGTTTCAAATTGTCACTTTAATCCTAAAGGTAAAAAAAACAGAAACGAGTAACAGCTTCCATGAGCGATTTTTGTCTGAAACCTTTCAAAATGTGTGTGAACACATTGTAAACTGTGGTAAAGTGTATTCCAGCGTGACGTTGGCTAATGAAAGTTGAAGAGCTTTAAAAGCGTAGAAGAAGCAAGAGAGGGTGAAGAATTGATTTTCCGCTGCTCATGGAACATCAGAGGATGGTTGTGAGGTGTCACGAGGATGAGAAGGAGTTGGTAAATTCCCTGCTGTTGTCGTGAGGTTCACATTCATAGTTCATGCAGGAGAAAGGATGCACATTTTGAGCTTGTAAAAATGGCTGTGTCTGTTACCTTAAACATGCAGTGAATATTAAAACGCATTGTTTATTAAACTAATCTTGAAGGTAAAGTAGTCCTGGCTCTGAGTCTGGATTCTTCATATAATTTTGGTCAGAAAAATAATGCTGATCATTATTCATGTGAAACAGTCAGCAGATAGATGTACACAAACAGTCTTTACTAATAACCTGTGCAAGTGATCAGTTTAATTCAATGTTTTCCACCCACACACATGTAAAATGTCACTGCTGCTGAACCAACTTGTCTATTAATATAAAATGTGTGATAACTTTTTACTCAGTACTCCCATGTTAATAATTGTACTGTTTGCCCACATGTGACCTGTATCTGATCTGTTAGACAGTCTCAACAGCACAAATCTGATTTATTATTATTATTTTTCAATCTAATCCGACCAGGCCACTTTCATATGTGGTCCTAAATCGGATGTGTATCTAATATTTTGCAATGCGACTTGCGTCTTAATGGCCAGGTCACATTATACCCGATCTTTACTTCATTGAAATGTGACAATCGTCACAATTCTGCATCCCAGGAGGAGCCGCGGCGGGAAAAACAAACTTAGTTCTGTAAAGGCAGTGCGTCACATTCAGTTTATACTCAAAAGTAGTAGAAGTTGCATTTAATGTGTAATATGAGCGAGGAAAAAAAAAAAATCGGATTGCACCAAAAAAAATCCAAATAGATACTTTACTGATCCCAGGGAAATTGAAGATGTAACCCTTTGAAGGTTTACTTATTTATCTACTTTATTTCAAATATGCAACAAAACAAACTAATCCTACTTAGTCCTTTCAAATGAAACCGGTTCTAAGAAAAGAAAAACAAAAACCTATACATGAAAACAAAGTATGACTTCACTTACACATTTGAAAAGAATGAGAGGAAGTATAACTTATTTAATCCCACCCCTTCGCCACACAACAGTATCATTTAGCTTATAAATATATACTGACATACCAGAAAAGTTAAAAAAAATAAATCAATAAGTACATACACACATCTTTGAAGGAAACCACAAGCTTTGACTGATCTTAAATATTTAGTTCCTTTTGACACTAATCTTATCAAAGTATGTAAATAATTCAAGTCATTGCAGTTTCACACATTTTCATCATCAGATATGAGCCATTGAAACACCATCATGTCTGTTTACATGCACACTAATGTTACAATCATTCCATTTCTGGCATTATCAGATTATTCAAGTCATCATGTAAACATAATATAATAAAGTGGATAGTCAGAATTATTAGGTAGAAGTCTGTCTGTGCAAGTATTGTATAAAGTTTAAAATGTACAAAGAGAAGTCAGATATAAGCTGCATAAAAATATAAAAATGTCTTTTTCACATATTCAGAAACAGAAAATGTGACTAACATTACAGCAAGGTCAGCTGAGGGTTATAGAATTCAATAATAAAAAAAAGAAATCCATAAATAAAACAATAAAAAGAACATGACCCTTTCAGTGCTGGTGTCTTTTATTTTTAAATCCAATTCATTTGTCCCATTTTCTATCAAACATCTTTTTTTTTTTATCTTGAGGTATCAGTCATTTTTTCCATCACCCATATTTCCTATATATCTAACCACTGATTGTAACTAGGTGAATCAGTAGTGAGCCAGTTTTTTTTGTTTTTTTTTAATGGCCTTCCTGCAGCCGTGAGAATAATTTATAAAAAATGTCTTCGTAGATATGCTCTATCAGATAACAGCAGGAATCAAATTAACACACCTGGATTTTTCCACTCTAATGATGTCTTCATGCATGTATCCAGGTGAATCTGATTTACTTGCTTCTACGTCTGCACACGTGTAAAAAGAATGGCGTTGTAGAAAAAGGAAGTGACAGTCAAATAGGATGTTTGAGTCTACAATCATTATTTACAGTCACAGAAAAAAATCCATCAAAAGTCATCAGAAACAACGGTTATGCAATAAAGTCCTAACTCCTGTGTGTATCATGTGACTAAAACAGACAGGAAAGAAAACATAGAATGCCTAAAAGCACTGTTTTTGTCAGTACTATGTCATAGATATTGATGTAAGAACTGAAGTGATTTTGGTTTTTATCAAGAAAACATGTTAAATGGACAGATATCAGCTCTGAAATTAAACTACTATGAGCTATTTCTGTCCAAACTAATGTACCTTTAGTTGTGCCAGGCATTAAAATGAACAAAAATTGAAGAAAACAAGCACGATCTAATAGTTTCTTCTGCAACTGTATGTACAAACTCAGAAAGAAATCAGATCATGGAGTGAAATGTCTAAACCAGGGGTTTTCCATGATCGCATTATCTGATTATTACAATTATCTGATTAGTCCCAGTTGTCAGATTTTAATGGTCACGTAAACAGACTCAATGATGCACCAGTAAAAGCTGTTCCAGACAGATGCTGCCTTCAGGTTCTGCTGATCAGGTGTGAGTGGGCGCGCCTGTTTCCACCACAGCTGAGGGTAACCGAGTGGGTGTGGATGCAAAGAGGCTGACACTCATGTGACCACTGAGGAAACAGGATCTTTGTGTTGATCTCCCCATATTACCTTTAAAAGAAAAAGACCAGCATTGTATTCTTCTCCACTGCCCCCCCTCTATTCATTCACTTGGTTTCCACTTAGTCTTTGGTTTTATGGCTTTAAGGACTTCTTTGTTTTTTCTTTATATTTATCTTTTATACAACCTTTTTTGGCGCACATTTTTCTGTGTATGTGTTTTTGTTAGTTCCCCTTAGTTTGACCCTCAGCCTTAACAATGCATGGCAAATGTAAGAAATTGGGGGCTCATCCGGGATCTGAAAACTTTAATTCGTGGGTATTGTGTGGGGTATATCTTTTTTTTTTTTTTGTGCAATCGCCAAGGTTATTATTGTTAACGAAAACTGACAAAATGACAAAAATTCTTTATTTTTCAGTTCTGAAAGGCAGACTTCAGATCACATCATATACATAGAAAAGTGATAGTTTTTTAATCAGTGTTGCAAAGAAGTAGGATTTAAAATGATTTATTCAATTTCAGAAAGGTTTTTGGAGGAATTTCAACATGAAGTGCCTGAAACAGGAATACGTAACGAGGGAGAACATTCATTTTCACAGAATCAATCCTATGAGCAGAAGTGACAATCCCAGCTCCATGTATTTGTTCCAACCTTTCACTGAACCAGCCCATTTTGATGAACATAACTCCTCATCCAGGTAGATGAAGGGATAATCAGGGGAAATCACCTGTGTTCAGTGAACAGGTAGAACCAATATATAACAGGACTTTTATTTTATTTTTAAATGTGTTTATTGATCAAACCACACTTTAATACAATATGAAGAAATGATAACACGTCTTAGGTTTGTGTCATTTTTCAAGAATTTAAACACCAACAACTTAACCTGTCCAACTACCCACCCACCCTATCCCAACTCCTCCCACCACCCTATTCCCATCTAATAATAATGGATTAGATTTTTATAGCGCTTTTCAAGTCGCCCAAAACGCTTTACATTGTTGATCCATTATTCATTCACTCTCACAGTCTCCCTCTGGTGGTGGTAAACTACATATGTAGCCACAGTTGCCCTGGGGCAGACTGACTGAAGCGTGGCTGCCATTTCGCGCCTACTGCCCCTCCAACCACCACCAAACATTCATATGCATTCATACACCAGTGTGAGTGGCACTGGAGGCAAGGAGGACACAACAGCCTGGAAAGAGTGGGATTTGAACCACCAACCTTTCGGATATTCGGATACCACCCGAGCCATAGCCACCCCATCTATACTGAAAGCACACAGATAAACTACAAAGAAAAGAAAAGACAACCTCCACATGGTATACATACATACTTATGCACATACATACACATGCGTACAAACAAAACGTTAAAAAAAACAAAAATTAATTATAATAAATAAATAGAAAATGGGGAGAGTGTTACTGACCATCAGTGTCTAAGTGTTGGTTAAGGTTCTGTGGTTCATATGAAAGGAGGGAGTTCCATGTTTTATAGATTTTTATTCAGGGATCCTCTGACAGTGTTTTTTATTTTTTCTAGATGTAAGACAGAGATAAGCTCTTCAAACCAGGAGTGTGAGCCAGGTGGTTTAGGGCTCTTCCAATGGAGACATATTTGGCGTTTGGCGATAAGTGCGGCAAATGCAAGAACATCAGCTTGGTAGCTGGTAAATTTCCCCACAACAGGAGACAGACCAAATATGGCAATTAAGGGACATGGGGAGATGGAAATATTCAGGATTGCAGAAAGAGTGTTAAAGAAAGATGTCCAAAAGGTATGTAATTTGAAGGAGAAAAAAAAGTGTGTGTATGGTCCGCTGGAGAAGGGGAAGAGCTGAGAAGGACTTTTACTTTATGGAGCTGGGATTGCCCACCTCTGCCTATGACTAAAGCTAAGAAAGGAAACAGAATGCTGTTGAAAAAACTGAAACTGTATTGTGTACTTACCAAACTAATTAAAAATTCCCTTTGTTTTCATCTTTGTCGATGTCAGATTGATGCAAAAAAAAAATTATTTCCCTCAAGCAATTTTAGCCGTTGGCACTCCATTTGTCCATCATTTCCGGACACTTGTGGTTTAGAGTCGACTCCTCATCCCCACTCTACCTGCAACATGGAGACTAATGTTGGAAGAAAGCAGCAGAATCCTGTTTGGGGTTTCTCTGAATACAACGGCGACAAAGATAAAAGATGTGAAAAATTTAAACTATGGTAAAATGAAGCATTTAGAGTAAAAAAAAAACAAAAACTAGCAAACCTGCTCTAACAATGAATTAAGACTAACAAAATTAGGGAAAAAAGAAGTCCAGTATAAATAAACTATGATGAAAAACCTAAAACTATTCTAACCTTGGTAAACACTGTACAAATATGGAGTTTAATTTGGAGGCATTTATGGAAGAACCCACATGGGACTAACCTGGAGACAGATGCTGCCTTCAGGTTCAGTTCATCAGGTTTGAGTGGATGCACCTGTGTTTCCACCACAGCTGAGGGGGATTGTCCTGAGTGGGTGTGGATATAATCAGGCTGACACACTTCAGTTTGGTTTTGACCTCTGAGAAAACATCCCCATTTTGATCTCCCCATATTGCCCTTAAAAGAAATGCTCATATGGCTTTTTTTGTTTGTGACCTCCTGTTCATTTGATTTCCACGTAGGCTATGTTCAGATAGCAGCTTTAAACCGTTCCACATGAACATCCCATAGATGAAGGGAGCAGAACGGGGTCAAATTGACCCTAAGGAATACACAAAGGTCAATGCACAAATTGGATTTTTTTTGGTAAAATCCAATTTTTTCGTCCGCTTGTTCATGAAATGGGACTCCTATCAGTTTGGAGTATGAACTGAATCATCCCTGGACTTGACCCACATGCGTAAAAGAAGTCTTCGTTATATGTGACCACTGTATTTACGAAAGTACATTGTGATGTTTATCGCATTTCAGTGACGCAAAGATCGGATAAATGCGACCTGGCTGTTCAGACTGAAGTCGCATTGCAAAATACCAGATATGTACCAGATTTAGGACCACATATGAAAGGGGCCACACATGAAAATATCAGATTTGTGTTGTTCAAACTGTGTTTAACAGAAAGGGTTACAGGTCACATAAAGGCAAAAGATCGTATTTGTGCCATATTAGCCTTAGTCTTTGGTTTTGTGAGTCCAATCACTTTTTTCTTTGACGGTAGGTTTATTTGGTGTTGATGGTTTCTATCACCTTTTTAGAACCTTTTTTTAGCCCCATGTTTTTTGTTCGTTCCTCTTAGTTCTACCCCCAGCCTTAACTTAATGTATGGGAAACGTAACAAATTGGGGGCTCATCCGGGATCCAAAAGAAATCTATTTTGTGGGTGTTGTGTGAGGTACTTGATGTACTTTGAATCACTATACAAATATGGAGTCTTTTATTTGGAGTCATTTATGGAAGAACCAACATAGGAGTTACTTAACATATACAAAAAATCTAATTGTTCTCAAAAAAAGACCATACAGCTTATTTTTACTTTTTTTTTGTGCCCCACCCCCCAATTCATTTAATTTCCACTTTACATAACATAACAAACCCATGGAGTTTGGTAAATAACAGTGGTTGTGGAAGCTTTATATGTTAACTTAATATATTTTTGCTAAAAAAAAAATTTACTTCCTTCAGTTTTGCCTGTTTTGACATGACTCTTAAGTTTACTTTTATGAACATTTGCATATTCAGTAAATTAAATGTTGGAAAATGCCTCATTTTTACTGAAAACTGTAAAATACAAAGGAATGTATTATAATATTTGCTGATAAACTCAAAAATGCTTAAATATTGTGAAAAAAATATTTTGAAATCACACACACACAAAAATAATAATAATAATAATTGCTTTAGACCCTTAAAGGTTAAAGACAATAATCCTCCTGAACATATTCATGGGTAAAATATTCATCTCAAACCCAGAAACACGTCAGGTTGCTTTATTCTGTGCTATAAAAAACTAAAACTGATCTTAACGTTTGCTTCGTCTCCATTCCCATCTTAGACCTCATCCAAAATATCTGCAAAGATTCTTCAAAGTATTATTTCAACGGCAAAAGGTTTTTTCTTCCACAATAAATCATCCAAAAAGGACAAATGTAGTTTGAGTGATGATCATGGCAGTTTCATCAGTGAGTGGTGTGGGACGTAGATCTCTGCTGCCATCTTATGCCTTAAATACGGAAAAACATGTTACATCCAACTGTGTGAACTCGTGTTTGTCCCATTTTTAACATGAGTGGAGCCGAATCAGTGCTGAAATGTGTCCGTTATACTTGTATGGATCTGCCATAAACACAGACCTACACATTTGTAAGAGCAATATTTTCATGCTGACAAATGCTCGTTGTTGGATGAATCACTGAAAACCAGTTTGATGGTTCAGCATTGACACAGATCAGTATATAAAGCACCGCTGTGGTTCCATACTTCAACACCAAAAAAACAATGACCCCAAACATGCATCTAAGATCTGTGAAGGTCAGTTAGAGACAAAACGCTCAGACACAGCCTCATCTGTCATGTCCAGACCATTAAACTGGTCTGAATCTCAAGGTCAGAAAGAAAAATCCAACTGCTCTGGAACCCTGTTAGGTTTTACATTTCAACGGAATCCCATCCAATCCAAAACACTTGATTTATCCGTTAGGAACGTCATTTGCAGATGGAGCACCAAAGCAAACACGATAGAAAAAGAAAGACACAGAACATGAAACCTGTCCATTCACACGACAGGTAGACATAAAACATAATTAAAAACACTGAATGTTTGGAGAACGTACCTGTCCAGATGACAGATGAAGTCAGTCACAGCTGATATTAAAGTTTTTATACCAACATCTGTACATGGAAATATTGTTTGATCAAGATGAATGTTCTCACAGTTAAATTACCATGTAAACAAACAGAACATGCCTACGTCTCATCATAATTAGACCGTGTTTGAGTATAAACTAAAGGCACAGTTTTCATTATATGCACCTACAACAGCTTTACTTACCTCTGTTTCATTATGGATTGAAAAACCTTATTACAAATGACATCTTAGGGCAAATAAATAATTTTTTTTAAATGATCTCGGGTCAAACTAACAATGTAGAAAACAGAAAAAAATGTTCATCTTAAATATTTCCAGCATTTAATGGAAGCCACATGAATGCAGCAAAAAAAACCCAAAAACTAATAGAACACTGTAGAGGATTATTTTACTGCATAATAACTTTTGTCATCTAACTACCTCTTGCAGATAATACTGATTTGTACTTTTATTTATAAGGTGTTCAAGGTTCCAGAATTTATACAAATAATAAACAAGACACTATAAATCACATGGAAAAACAAGATGAAGGTTGAAGATTCATTTATGCAAACTGAGCAACTCTGAAACAAAACCTGTCTCCCTGGTTTCATGAAGTTAGTTACTTATAAAGATTAAAAACAACTAAAGGAAACAAACAAAAGCTCCAAGCACTTTGGTGTTTGTGATGAAGCCTGTTTAAAACCATCCATGAAAAAATAGGACCAAGGGTTCTGTAGTCCAACAGCATGTTTAGAAACACTGATATTCATTTGACCTTTCAAGGTCAAGGGCCATGGCACCAAATGAATCTATTGCCAATAGTAATTACCTCTGCCAAGAAAATTATGTTTTTGCCAGGGTTAGTTTGTTTGTTTGCAATATAACAAAAAATTATGGATGGATTTTGATCAAATTTTCAGGATATGTCCGCTCTGGGTCAAGGATGAGATGATTACATTGTGGATGCAATCTGGATCAATGTCTGGATCCAGGAATTTTTTAAAGGGTTCTTTATCATTGCGAGATAGGGGATGGCGGCACCGAGATGCATATGAGGTCATTCAGTGCCATTTAGTGGATGAAAGTACGATCACTACCTTAAAAAAACAAAACAGTTCAAACACTACCTTGGCGGAGGTCTGCGCTCTCCGAATGCTTTTCTAATTATATCAATATCTTCAACTGTTTGCAAGTTATAGCCCTTTGAAATGTTTCCCATTATAATCCAATGAGGATTTGTAAAATTTCAAAAATCAAAGAAAATTCAAAAATCAATATCTCTCACTTTTTTGAGCCCAAAAGATGTTCCACAACAAATATCAAGTCATTCTGACTCATGGTTTCAGAAGATGACTCAAACTGTTTACAGACAGATGACAACTGACACCAACCGTTCATCGGATCCTGGATTTTTTAAAAAAATCAACAGTATCATCTTAAGGGTAAATGAAGACAGAGGAGTCACCATGTGTACACTTTTATTGCTTTGCACCGGTCGGCCATGACAAAAAGTCATCATTCATTGCAAACAGGATGTTATGTGCTTCACAAATAAAACAAAAATAAATATCCTTGTCAGAGTGAAGATAGAGGTTACAAACTCCACCTTTTTGTTATCAATCAGTTTTTATAAGTGCACGTTTGATCAAGTATTAAAAGAAAGGGTGACGTAATGGGGGTGGGGGGGTAAATTTGTCATAATGGGTTTACTAACATTTAGAGCTAAGTTGAGTTTTACTGTCAAATGGGAACATAACCTTCAAAAATGCAGGTAATGGAGATTAAAGTTGGGTCGATTGTAGATCAGTCTGACATTCATTTCAAGAAGTACCTCAAGATTGATTACAGAGCTTTTATGTGGTGAGCAAATACTAACGATGTGACAGTAGAACACACACAAACAGTATTTAGAGTTACATTTGTAAATTGAAAATCCAGTTACATGGTTTCAGTCGGTTGTTCAGGTTACACACAGACGCAGAAGAAACACCAACACAGACATAAGCCTCAGAGAGTGACGGTCTGTCTTTGGCGTTGTCGTGCCACGTGTTGACCTGTACATATGCTCTGGACACTTAAATTATCAGTACAAGACTTGCACATTAAGAGCTTTGACAAGGCACGTAAGCTATTGTCCGTATAGTCACTGTAGCTACACAACAGACGGAGCCCATGAAACAGACACTAAATCGTTTCACAAAAAAATACAAATAAAAATCCTCATTGCCTGAACATTAGCTAGAGTCATGGATCCATACAGTGCACAGTATGGAATACTTATTGCTAAAACAGGACTGCACTTAGCAAAATAAGAACAACTTCATAGAATATAACCATTTTTTTGTTTTACATTTACTGTAGAAATATTTTGCATAAAATGATTTGCAACGCTAAACAATTTTTCTTTACATCACACACACATACAATTACCAACAATACAGACAGTATAAAAACAGGTGCAGGTATTCATTTTTTTTTATTACGCACCCTGTTATATTTTGTGATTTACAGTATTTCTTATTAAAATAGCGATGAAAGGAATACAGTGAACAATTAATTATCACTGCCTCGTGACAAAAATATTGAGTGACGGCCAGAAATCCTTCGAGATTCCTGAGTTGTAATCGACATTTGAACAAGAGCTCCATAAATACTTTGGGAAAAAGAATTAACTTTTGTATTAACACGCTATATATTCCATTTTAGGTAAGAAACTATACTGGCAAACGCAAAGTGCTTACTGTACAGTACAGACTTTATATGGCCTCTGAAGTAGGTTTCTATAATGTTACAAATCAAAAGAACACAGTGTACATACATACATACATACAATGATATTTCTGTAATAGCACATATGGACAGTGAGGTTTACAGTGAAAAGAACTGAACTTCTGAGCAGCAATAACAGTAATACTGAGTGATCCCCTCGTGACAGGAGACGGATTCAAAGGGAGTCCAGTAAAAAGGAGTAGTAGTGTGGTGTAGTACTAGTTGAAGTAACATCTATCTGTATGTATCAGTACCTCTGTTTTGGTTTGTGTCTTTTATCGTGCCAGACTATGACAAATAACCAGCTGGCACCGGCAGTACCTGAATGGCTTTACTCAAATGGATATTGGAGCTGGTGTTGTTAAGTGTGGACAAAATGATGAGGTGTGGAGAAATTAAAAAAAAAAAAAAAGTACAGTACGGTGATCGGCTAAAACGTAACAGAAAAACTGAAATGAAAATATACAGTAGGATAAAAATAGAATTTGACTCAAACAGTCCAAGATCCCCACCAGTGAGGCCCTTACCTTTGGCATCGGAGGTTTCTATGGGTGTTTCAACACAAATTGCTAAACGGAGACAGTTCCCAAACAGTGAGCGTCGGTGGGCAGTAAGAGCAAACAAATAATCCATGTTTCCCCGGAGGTGTGCACGATGTATCGCGGCAGGCGTTTGTGTTCGCGTTGTACGTTTATGACACGATTGGACTCAGCCCCGGGGGAAGTCGCCTGTCGTCCTGGAGGGAGGAGCTCTGCAGGCGGGTTGTGCTTCTCCACTTCTATGCTCCTTCTCCCACTAGGATGGTGCCCGTCAGGGTAAAGTGTTGTGTGGGACAAAGGTATCTGGAGGGAAAGAAGGACCCCCTCCCCTTCATCACAGGAAGGTCTCTGCAGTGGAACCTCCTCCTGGTGTGTCTGGGCTCACGTCCACTCTAACGCACGCCACCTTCTCCTGACTGTTGTACAGAACAGACCAGACGGGACACGGATGAGATGAGGCTTTTGCACAGGCGGGGCAGTTTTAAGCAGCTGTAGTTATGAGGTTTCGGAAAAAGATGAGGGATGGGACTCGGTTCACGATGTTCTTAGAACATGATTCTATGGCTTAAAGAATAAACTGTAAATGTTCTGTTTATAAAAGGACTGTGTTCAAATCTGTTGCTTGTAAAATGACTTTGAATATCTATCAACTTGTTATATTTTCTCATCAGACTAATACCTAACACTGCCTTCTCTGTGGACTTATATACACCCTCCCTTATGCAGCGTTTCCGCCACATGGAACCAGCTCGACTCGGGTGCCAGGAACTATTCCTGGAGACCGTTTCCATTACAGGATACTACCAACATAAAGTACCTGGTTGTCATAGTGATCCAGTGCATAACTTCTGCGATGTCATCTACAATGCGACACAGCTGGCGGTGAAAACTAAGAGAAAGCGGAGCTCATGCTGAATTTTGTCGGCCACCAAGGACAGAAATGTCTGAACCTCCTCGACCGGCCACAGTGTAGTTTTGTGGACTGATTAGGTATATTTACAGTAACCCTCTGAATCTAGTTTTTTTTTTAAATGGAGGGTTCCACATTGATTATGCAATGACGAAGAGACAACTCGGCCAATCAGTGGTCTGCAGTGTTCACACATCATGTTTTGGTATCGGTTCCCCCATTTTAGAACCTCAGCAGAGGTGACACCAAAAAACTAGCACCAGGTACCAGGTCCTTTTTCGCAACCGAAACTCAAAAAAGGTAGAGTCGGGTCGAGCTGGTACCATGTCATGGAAACGTGGCATTAATGTCTTAAAGGGGCTATATGTACTATTTTTACTTACAAATGTTAAAAAATAACCTAAAATTATCACTGGAGTCTTAAACAGCTCTGAAGTTCAGCTAAAGGTGCCAATGTATTGGACTGTTGAGATATGAACTGAGTGTATCTATGACACCACTAGAGGGAGTAGTGAGTCACTCTGCTGCTCTCCCATAGTGAGGAAAACTAACACCATGAAGCCCTTGAGCAAAGCATCACAAAACAGGATGAGAACCAGAAAGAAACCACTTTTAGAGTCAGATAAAGTGCTAATAGCTAGAAGCACTGTTGTTGTTTTCTCCACTGGACACAGCTCTAAATGAAAAGAATGGCATTTTATTCTGAAATAACAGTTTTAGTTTGAAGAAAATTTAATACAATTTAAAAAAAATAAAAATAAAAAATGTGTGTAAATGAGCTTTATACTTTATACAGTGAGTTCAGTGTGTGGTCACATGGCACTGATATGTTGATGGTTTCAGTCCTAAGTGTGTTCTGGTACATGACTACCCCCTGCTGTTGACAATTTGGAATAACAATACTACATAGAACCCCTTTAAAAATAACCTTCCTGAATGTTTACTTGAAATGACTGTGACGGTAATGCACTTTGGAGTGGGGACTTCTGAAAACTGAGGCATAGCTACCTTCTGCTACGTTTCACAGGTTGGACACATGAGTTTGCACTTGAGTTTACTGCTTTCCACGCCGCACTTTTAGCCATTTCATCAGAGATATTTACAACCAAGGGGTCAGACTCAGAACTACACAACAAAATGCAAAGAACCACACACACCCACACAGACACACACACGTGAACACAAAGAGAAGACGTATAAATGTCAAATCAGTGCAGGACACTTCAAACAAGCAGACACAACCATGCAAAGAAACCAGTGGTTAAAACAAAGTGACGGCACAGAGCACATCCAGTATGATCCCAAACAAGGAGTTAGCTTTACAGGCGAACCTCATGAGACACTCATGATGGTTAGTCAGACAAGAATAAGAGTAAAGACACCTTCAAGAACATTTACCCTTGAAAACATAAAAAAAACAGAGGCTGGTGTTTCTGTTTTTTTAAGCTGATCACTGACAGTGTGGGTCATGCGCTGTGTACGGATCAGTGAGCAGGGTTAGAATGCAGCCATGTGGGTCAGATGTTTGGCATCAGACACACAACCCTGCTACCTCTTTTTCCGTTGGGGGGTTGTAGGAGGGCACTAGTCCTATTCTGTATGATCTGTTCAAGATGGACATAACATCACACAGCTGACTACCAGATCCAAGTGGTAAATGACACCTACAACATGTAATGTACAGTATTTAAACCACGTCTAGATTCATCTGCATGTGTCTGGATTTGTTTTACCAACTGTTCCCAAAATGGAGATAAAGAGATTAAAAGGACATGATCGTTTGAGCTTTTTCAAGTCTTGACTCACCTCCCTGAGAGGGTTTTCACTGGGATGTTGAGCCGATTTGGGTTTTCATAACTGACCTTCAGCCCCATCTCTTCCTCCTGTTTTCTGGACTCTTCCTCCTGAGTGAAAACAACACTGTGATTATTATTAGGCAATTATGCTTACGCACATGATTCTTCTTTGAACCTCTGAGTCTCAAGGGTGCACTCCAAAAAAAAAAAAAAAAAAGGGGGGGGGGGGTATTTGAATATCTCCATGAAGTAGTATTAGAGTATGATAAAAGGACAGAAAACATCTGATTAGTTGCAAAGATACTTTTTTCATACTTTTCACACAGTATATCACTTTCTGATATTGCATTTTTTAATACATGTTTCTTTGCTTCAAAAATTAAGCAGAGCGTCCAAATGAGTGGACATTTTTGTAACTACATGAAAAATAGGTTCATTTAAAATAAATAATCACTGTCATTGCTTTTTTCCATGCCTAAAGAGGAATTAAAAACCCTCATGGAAAAAAAATCTCTAAGCTTCTCTTAATTCATGCATCAAAGAGTTAATGAATAAATGAACCTTTCAACAACATATACTTAAATAAACTCATCTTAATAAAATAGAAATGCTCATACGTTCCCAAAACCTAAATAAGATGACAGACAATATTAAATAAAAAGATTGAAATCAAATGAGTGTCAGCTTTATTATATAAATGTATTGGTTTTATATTCAGCATTTATTTTAAATTCAGAACATGACTTATTTAATGCATTTTCCCAAATCAATTTCATTACCCCCGGGGGTGTGTGTACCCCAGTTAGTGAAGGACAGCCTCAGCGTTTCATTTGCACAGGTATTCAGATTTCTGTGGATGTGGACTGGGCTTTAACAGAGTTCAGTTCAGGGGGCACATACAGACCAACGTCCTGACACCCAGACAGTAAACATTTAGGCTTTTTAGAAACAGCCTGATGCAACAGATCTCACATTTACTTATTTAATCTATTACATAAGTCTCAGTGGACAGCGTTTTGAAACTCTTTACATTGGACAAAAATGCACTGCTGGGTCTGTAGTGGGTCAGATCAGTAAAACACTGAATCACCTTGGAATAACAACTTTTTTTTTTTTTTTATCTGTGTTAGATGAAAATGTATGCATTTACAAAATCCGTACACAGAAAAATATGAACCAAAAAAAACCTGATCAGTGCACTTTTAATATTCTGCCTGTTACTAAATGTTTTGTGTATTTGTAGATCTATTGTATGCAGGCGTACTATGGTTAAAATTTCACTTATGCATTATGAAAATGTTTGCATCTATAGTTTAATCCTTTAAAAATAGGAACATGAAAAACCTGAATTTCATGTTTACTTTTTTCCCCTTCTCCAAAAAAAAAAAAAAAAAAAAAAAAAAAAAAGTTCCACATTGTCATTCCATATAGATTTTACTGGTCCAACACACTTCAGATTATATTAGACTGTGGCCCCTGAACTACAATGAGTTTAGACACTCATGCCTTTGAGTCATCTCGTATTCCTAAGAGATTAAACCAGTAGACTTTGATCAGATCACAACCCACAGTGGATCTATGGAAGCAAAATATTTACACTAAAGTGTAAAACATTGAATCAACTTGAAGATTTTTCTTCAATAGGTCGGACATAAAAAAAAAAAGTGACCCAAATTAAATTGTATTGAATTTAACTGTTCACTAAACCAATTTTTTTGTGTGACCTATTGAAGAAAAATTTAAGTTGATTCAGTGTTTTACTTCTTACAGTAGCAATAGGTTTAATGTTAAAATTGCACTGGAGATTTAAGGTTCACATTTGTGATAGTGTAAAAATTTTCAAAATGCAATTTAACTTCTGTAATTTTCCACACCAATACAAAGTGAAAAATCTGGAGTTTTAATTGTTTTGTCGTTTTAATTTTGATGCCATTACCTTACTGGAGCTCAAAAGGCCAGAATCCAGCCCCTGAACTACAGTCCGACACTCCTGTTAGTATCTTTGCTGTAATTTTTGCACTTTGCTACTTCATCCTGATTTGGCAGGCCAGATTTGGACCCTTTGGCAGGCTGCTTTTGGTCCTTGTACATCTAACATACCTGCTGTAGGGCTTTAAAGATCCCATTAGATTTATTGCTGGTGCACTTGATTAAAATTTAAATTTCAGTGGAAAGAATTGCATCTAAAATATCCACAGCAATAGTTTAACTGGCAAATGTGTGCAGTTTAGTGCATCCTACATGCATATTAAATACATTTAAAACATGGACGTTCAGAGCCTTTTAGTTCAGCTTTTCTACTACACTACTTTTAGACAACCAAGTCTGGACCATCTTCAGTGACTTGGCTCTTCCTCTTACACACCAGGCATCTGCATGGGGGCATACACGTGTACTCCTACAGTAAGAGCGCCCTCTGTTGACACACTGGTATTTTAACACCAAGATATTTAACACCTGCCCAATCAACAGAATGCATGATGGAGGGGAAAAAAAAAAAAAAAAAAAAAAAAACTGAAAGAGACAGCAATAGACATGATTAACCAATTTATTCATGAACATACACACAGTTATTGAGTACATTAGTATTTTGTAGCATAGCATTTTGCCTTGACAACAGCTGCTCCAAAGGACCCTACAGAAACCCTGTCACGTCCTTTCTCCAATGAACATCTGAATACTCCCTGCAGAATGAGAGGTACCCTGGCGCTCCACAGCGGGCACAGTGCTGCCCAACAACCAACTAAAAAGGCATTAAGAATGGACTGGGAGGGAGGGCAGGCTACGATTTCTTCTCGGTCCCCCTCCTGGTTTTTAAGTATTGCTCTGACATGCTTTTCTGTGGCCTTCTGGGTACAAAGGAATGAGGCAGGGGTGGGGATGGTGGTGGGTCACTGGCCAAACAACGGCCTTATCACTCTTCCCCTCTTTCTTTCACAGTGATTAAATATGAACCGAGTCCTCAGGGGCCTGGGCTGAGGTACGTGCCAGTCACCTGACCAGTAACAAATTGGTGACGTGAGAGGTATAAGTCAAACCGATGAGAAAAAAGGGGATTTTGGCGGTCTCTGCGAACCTAAGCAAAGTGCTAACAGACACTACAAAACCTGGTTTGGATTTGAGTTGTTCCTCGCCATCTGCTGTGCTACATCTACCCAACCCTGTTCCTACGAAGCCTCTCGCAACAGGCCAATTGTGCTTCCCATGGTAAGAAAGGTAATGCACTTAAAAACCAGATAGCACAAGTTGAACTCTCCACAGAGCAGGGATACAGCGCCACCCAAGCCATGCCTTTACAGGTGAGTGGGGGGGGGGGGCGTTAAAGTGCTGCTCACAAGGGATACTCAGGAAGCTAACCGATGACAGGATGCCACTGGTACACCACACACTAGTACAAAGTGCTATAGAAAAAGACGACGCCACTGCAGACTACAGGAGCCTGAAGAACTGGTACGGGGCTGCAAGGAAGTGGACCCAAACTGGCCAAAACCATCTCATCCACAAGAATTCTCTGAAACTTTACAGCGTCTCAACCAGGACAGGTCAAACTTTGGGGAGCGAAACGGACAAAAATAATAATTCTTCAAATCAGTGGAATGAACTGCATTAGGTTTAAACAAGTCCGTCCAGTTACAGAGAATGGTACAGTGATGGAGCCAGCCAGTCTGCTTTCTGGAATGTATCGAGAGTGGAAAGTAGTTGAGAACAAGTGGCACGGGAAGTGGCCAAAAACACCAACTCCGGATCCCACGCTCAGCTAGATTAGATAAACTGGAATGGATGCCTGGCTGCAGGTCAAACATCAGTCCTCCCTCATTAGAGCTGGAAATGCTACAGTGCTTCACAAGTGCTAAAGGCCGCGCTAAAAATACAAATATTCACCTCAGACAACCAGAACCGGCCAACCAGAAACTTTGGTACGAGGAAGAGGTGGAAGAGGACGGGGTGGCGGTGGGGGGGGGGGTCAGGGATTATAAATTGACTTTGTCGCGATGCAGTCTGAACTACAGCTGTTGTCTAAGAGCAAATACAACAAAAGACTTCACAAGAACCCAAACTAGTTTAGCAGTGAAGAAACAAGTTCATGCTTTTTGAGGGTTTGTTTCCTGTATTCTATCTATTGTACAGAGAAGGAGAAGAGAAGGAAAAAACAGGTCTAGTAAAATACTATGTATATTGAGCCACACAGCTCCCAGTATATTACCATGAGTTTTTTGTAACAAAAATCTTGAAACCTTTTTTTCTTCAAATTCTCTACCAAGAAAAATACAAAACATTATAAGGCGGTAAGTAATTATTTTTTTTATCCATTTTTTTCCTCTTTATTTTAGTTTGAGAAGCCGTTACAGTGCAGTTGATCCTCAAGGCAGCCAGGCCAGGCTTCACTGCTGCTTGCACTCAGCTGGGGGGGCTGCATCCTTCTGCAACAAAACCAGAGGGATGGGGTTTAGAAGGAGGCAACGCCAAACATGGACACACACCGGCCACAACACAATGACTTACAATTCAAGACCTGAAACAATCAAGCTGCTGGAAAAATAATATGTAAACCACATTGGAGTTACATTTTAAAATTTAGATTTTTAGCAAACAGGAAAGACTTGGACATGACAGATTGACAAAGCGTTGGGTTGGACTCAAACCAAGCATCACTAAAGATCTGAACAAAACTTGTCCACTTTGTTAGACATTGTATTGAAACGCTGGATTCACGTTTGCTAAAAAACAGCAAAAACACCACAAACACTTGCCTACATTTGATCAATGACAAATGCGACTTAAATCAAAGGGGGTTCAAACCCTAAACCAGTAGAAAGGTGAAGTCCCGCCCCTTCCATTACACCACCCTTTCCGGTCTAAAAAATAGTTTTTCCAAGGAAACAGTCTCGATTTCCTTTGAACATATTAAACAGCTAGTTTTGTGGCACAGCTCAGTGGACTGTCCCCCCATCCTTTGTCAATATTTGGGTTGGAGATGCGCAATACTGTTATTTTGTAATACGTCATCTCTTTCAAGAAGGTGGTGAAAAAGTAAAAAAAAAAAATCCCCACAAGTCTGGTCATGTTGCAGCTGCAGAAACATCCTCTGCATTTTGTGGAGACTATTACAATGACATCATTTCCACAACTTTAAAGGTGTGTAATTTATGCATCTTCAGTCTGACACAAGCTAACTTCGTCACAAATTGTTTCTTGCCCTTGATTTTAATACAAAAATTTCTAAACCATCCCTTGGGACTCAGCGTGAAGGGGTGGGACTTCAACTCTATTGGGATCATTTCAACTGACCCATAAAATGGAATATTTAAGCAAACACGGCATGGAAAGTGATTAAAAAAAGGGTAGTTCAAAGCCCATCGTCCTGGTGGTTGAGGGGTGTACAGTACTGACCAGGCAGCTTTGTTGTGCATCATTCCCTCATTTCCTGTCACCTCTATCATCAATACAGAAAAAAAATTTAGAGCCCATCATTCATTGGCTGGGATGTCCTTCCAGTAGAGATTAGGCACTGAAATGATGGGTCACTGTAGCCATTAAGAGTTCTACTGTGGCCCAGCGCCATACAGTCTAAGGTCATTTGTGCTGCACTTAACTGCTGCAGAACTCTTGAGTCCAATTCTTTGCTTTATTGGATGTAAGCAATCAAACTTTTTGGAAAAAAATGTGTATTGCTGACAATAACAGCCCCTTTAGAGAGATAAAACACACTGTTGGCTCTTATTTTGGTAAACTGCCAGTTATTGGTTAGGCCTCGATTCAAACAGTCCAAGGCCATTATCCCTGCATTAAGAGCAGATCTGGAGTAAAATGGCAGCTAAAGAATGTGAACAGGAAAGTTGTTAAAACCATGGACGGATGGGCCGATTATGCTTAAATGGGTATCAAAAACCAAACATCCATAAACAAAGCACAACATTTATGGCAGACAAAGTCCTCATCTGACAAACTGAAAACTAGCCTGCATTTGTAGACGAGACAACAAATATAAAAAATTAAAAGAAAAATAAAAGAAAGGTGGCGGACTAGCTTCAACATACAGAAATGATACAGGTGCAAATGCAGAGCTCACTATGGGTTAAAATCCAAAAAAAAAAAAAACCAACATCAAACCAGTGGGTTAGTAGATGGTGCAGCACAGTGGCAAAGGGGAGGGGAGGGGAGGGAGGGGGCTCATGGATAGGGTGAAGGGTGCAGGGGGATGGGAGTGTGGGAGAGCATGGAAAGGAAGCCAAAGCCAAAACTGAGGAGGGTGAAGGGTTGGAGTGTGATGGTAGTAAGCTGACAATTCACAAGCTGTACCTACCAGGATAGGGTTATTTTTCTACAGTCACCACTTAAACCTAGTGAGGAAAAATTTAAAGAGTAGCTGACAAAGGATGCCAAAGTGACTGGAAATGAAGAAACATTAATGAGCAGGAGAAAATAAATAAAAAGCAAAAACTAGCAGAATACAGAATGTCAAAGACGGTCTGGTTCAGCAAAGAAGCCACTGAGGTGACGTTTAGTTTGGTCAGTGTGGGTTTTACAGGCTGATGCAGTGTGGAAACCGGCCACTCCACTCTATTAACCACAACAGGCCTGGTGGTGCTTAAGACAAGACACATTACAGTACTTAGTCCATTAGATGACAGTACTTTAGCGTGTGCATAGCTCTTCCTTTATAGTTTCTGCAGCTTTTCAGCTACATTACCTCCATCAGGAAGGCAGTGAAGCAGAAAAGTGAATAAACAGGAGCTGTGGATCTGCTTTATATAGTCTCAGTGTTACTGGAGTAAAGCTCCGGAGGTTGGAGGTTCTTGCCAAAGCTGTCATTTTATTATGCATGTATGTTTTATAGAAATTCAGTCATCTATGCAAATTGATATTTTAATGTCAGACTTTAATGGGATCATCTTTATGTGTGCGTGTTAAAAATAAGTGTTCTGGTTTTAGTACAATCATGCATCACTGGATTGAATCAAGTCAAAAGCTTATGTTCAAAGTTCATGAACTGGTTAAGTGAAGAGCAAAACTTTGTCTCAGTCTGGAAGCCAAATCAAGGATTACAACAAAATAAAAGCTGAAGCAAACCAAAGCTGGTGCAAAATGAGATGCATTTGACAGTATGTATTCTGTATGTTGAACTCTGGAGGATCATTACAAACAGCAGTTCTCTACCTGAATCTCACCACAGCCAGTGTACCCATATATTTTTCCTTTGTAAAGGCACAAACAACCTAAAAATTTCAGCACAGATCAATCATGTGCTATCGCAGGTGCTGACAGTGTGCTGCAGCTGTCGACAGCCAGAGCAGCTTCACTTTTAGGAGAATGCGTCGTGGGCCAACAAAGTTGAGAACTGCTGAGTAAGGTTTCTCTTAGGACACCAGAGATCTTTAGAAAGGGAGGGGAGGTGTGTGCGTTTGAAAGCTCACCTTGGGATCGTAGTCGGGGTCATTCTCCTCATCAGCCTCCTCCTCACCTTCCTAAAGACACAGAACGATTCATTGACATCTGACAGAAACTGGCATGCGTTACAGCAATCTGTGGAAAATACACTTCTGCTTTTCTACACAGTGACTCGTCTTACCTCGTCATCAGCTTCCTCTCCCTCCTCATCGTACTGCAAAACAAACATGCATTAGCTGGTGAAACTAAATTCAACTTTAATTACATTTGACTTGCATGATTTTAATTAAACCCAAAAATATCCTTATGTTTTGAGAGCGAGGACATATTTAACTGTACAAACTCAACAGTAACATCTTTTCAGATAATTCTAGCTGGGGGAAAAAAAAAAAAAAAAAATACATGTCATATTTTCCCTTGTGGACTTGTGTGACCATGTCTGTCACTCACATCATCATCATCGTCCTCTATGGCCTCTCCTGTGAAGTAGAGGACGGCCCGGGGTACGATGCGTTCACGGATGAAGTGGCCGATTTCGAAGTCTGCAGCCAAGACCGCCTCCGAGTCCTCGTCCTGTAGACACAATCCAATCAGCACTTCTATTTGTTTGCTTGTTCAGGGACACAACTGTTCAATCTTTTGTAAAAACTCTCCAAGGGGCTTTTGTTTAATTCTGACCGCATTGTCTGATGCAGACTGTAGGTGCCCACATGTCAAATGTCAGTGAGGGGTAACTTGTTTTTCTTCTTCAATCATGTTTTTCCATTTGTTGCCTGGCATTTTCAAATCTGACAGGACCAAAGCTGACCTCAGTTTAGTCAGTGTCTACACATTTACAAGTTTCTGTAATGCAAATCCCATGGAGAACTGACCAACTCCACGTTTGACAATCCTGATCAAAACATCTCATGACTTGCTGACTAAGAGTGCATGTTAACGCTCCTGGTACAGATGCCAGACCTTTAAAGGAGTGACTTAGTTTTTAATTAATGGAATTTCATATTTTCAAACATTTCCCTGTGCTCTACATAAACTGTAAATGCTCTGCTTGGGTCTGAATTCTTGATCAATTCAACGCCATCTTCAACCCTATTTCTGAGTAATGACACCAGAGGTCATTTTGAGCGCTAGCCCTTTAAATTCAAATGAGCCACTTCATGCCCCACCCCCTCCAGGTTGTGGACTGTGCTGCTCTGTCCTGTGTTCAGTGACGCGTTAATACAACCACCAACTGAACATTTTAAGTAATCAGCTCAAAATTTGGACATTTTCAATTTTTACTACAACCACTGCTGCTGATTAACAATTATGTCGTACTCGAAGAAATGATTGTCTGAAGTCTTGACCTCATCTGTACAAATGTGACGCAACTAGTTAAGCGCAACAAATTAAGCAGGAATTAAAACTGGTTGTAGAAATCTACTCGATTTTTGCCAAGAGACAGCTTTGCAGTACCTGGAGGGTTCAAATTCACACTGAACTATTAGGGTCCAAATACACAAATAAATGAACCAAAGACTAATAAGTGGGTTTAGTTAAATATGACCCGTTTAAAATGCAGCCTTTCCGTTGTAGAACTGCAGAGACTGAAGACTATTTTATTAACTACACAACTCAAAGTGTTTATATTCTAGTGTAAATCCTATCTATGTTATGATGGGGTGTAAATGAAAATCATTCAAAGTGTATTTCACCCCACAGAGTACAAACATCCCTTCAAAGCTGATTTATTAGTCCATAAAGCATAACCATGCAAACAAAACTCACCAACTCTCCGTTTTCTGGGACTGTAAACAAGAGAAAAATGAACATTACACTTAGTCTTACATCAACACAACTGACTGCTGACCTGAACGCCAGGACAGATTATGTTATTCCTGTCCTGTTGTGCTTACCCTCTGGCGGGGTGAAGAAATTAAAGAAGGAGTCATTGGGGACTGTTTTGGTAACTGTCCTGACTGTACCACGGCCCTTGTGCTTCTGTTTCTTCTTGATTGTTTTCAATGTGACGTTCTTTCCCTTTGTCCAATCAATTGTGCAACTGGTGAAACAATGAAGAGGAGGCAGCAGGAAAAGCAAGGTCAGAATCTAACATTTCAATTTTTTAATATCTTCTAACTGATTAGGTCAATTTGTATTCCCTCTGAAGAGATTCAAGAAGACTGTCAGTAGAAACTAGAATGGACAAATAAATTGCTGGAAATCCATCATTAAAGCTAGTCATAAAACACTTTGATAATCAAAAAAAAACCCCACACGTTTCATGTCATACACCCTCACCCTGTGCAGCAGATGATCTCTGGTCCATCAAAGGAGAAGGGGTCATTCTCGTCAGGCTCTGACCTCATCTTGTAGGTTTTCGTCAACACTGTGTTCGTGAAGAAGTCGTTGGGCTCGAAGTGGAACTCTAATGTAAAACTCTGGAGATGACCAAAGAAATCAGGATGTATTTGGGACTATCACAACTCAAATATATTTCTGCATTTCTGCAAAATGAGCTTAGATTGGCTCACCATGGGCTGTCCTGGATCTGAAAATTTCACTTTGATATCTTGTAAATGTTTAAGGATGGGTTCATCATGTTCCTGATCAGGAGAGAGAGAAAACGTACAGTGTTTCCACTATGGCTACAACAAGTATTTCTGGGGTTTCATCAGAATGAATGGTTTATATGTGGTGTTTCTATTCATAGCTAAACCAGCAGGTGGCAGCAGAGCCTGCCTTTTCACAGCTGCAGCAGACAGTCTGTGACCCATTTTCTTGCTGTCTGGATGAACGTACCTGCAGCATGTCACTGAGCAGGTCCACGTTTTTGAAAACCGTTAACCAGAACTCTGGGATTCCTTTGGGGTCTTCCTTCTCCTCGTCCTTCTTCTCCTCCTCCAATTTGGCCTTCTCCTTCATCTCCTCCTGATTCAAAGGGAAACAGATCCTCTTCAAAATAAGGCTTGCTCAACAATTTTCCTCTTCATATATTTTATGCCAAGAGCAAACAGCTTTTGTGCCCAAACTAAACAGGGTGAGAGAACAGATGGACTAGTCCCACGTAAAGCCACACCGTTTTATCCACCTACTGCTATCGATGATTTAAAAATAAACTGCTTTTATGTATTGAGCTACATGCACTGATCATTATACTCTTCTGGATTTGCGTAGAAGCTGCATGCATGAAATGTGAGGATGGAAACAGAAGGAGATTTATGTGCAACAAGAGTCAGAGGCATGCAGGTGTTTATACGTCACCTGTACCTGCTTACTTACTGTCAGCTCTTCCTCCTCATCTGCCTTCCATTCACATTCCTCATCTGTGGGCTCATAGGCTGCTTTCACTATGTCACTTCTCTGCAAACAACAGGGGTGTAGTGTTACAGGTGCAGTTCTCACAGCCATTTTATTTGTGTTTGTTGCTGGTGACGAGTTGTTTTGGTGTTGCCGCCCTAACATTAGGGACATTAAGCTAGACCATTTTCTTTGGCACGGACATTTACATTTTGCGTAGGGTTACATGCCAACAAATCTTTCAGAAATGTGCCTGTGGACAACTGATGTAAAATGCACCACCCAGGTGAGGCAGGTCTGATTGAGGTTGAGAGCAGGGTCAAAGTCTTTGCGAGAAAGGGCATGTGCCATCCTGTGTTTGTTACCATGTCTTAACGAGTATTAAAAGACCTGAAGCAAAAACGAACGACTTGAGTAGCAGGTCTGGGCAGTGTTCGTTACAGACAGTACAAACACTGTATTAAAGACGACCAGACTAAAGGTCTAAAATGGATCAGTGATGAGGTTCCTTTACAAGCGTGCGTTTATATGTGCTGCCGCCTCGTAGAACAGGTGAGATCTGCATAAACATGGAAACCCATGAGGTGAAAGGGGCTGGGCCAGAAAAAAAAACCCCAAAAAAACATTACATAATATACTTAACACATACCCACTGCCTTGTGTTCCTGTCCCATTACCCACAGCAAGAACATATCCATTTAGGAAGTGTATTTTGGGAATTGAGACAGACACACTGAGGGCTGTACACCGATGAGCTCAATAAAAGTGACGTACTTTGTCGAAGAGGGGCTGATAGAGGGCTGCATACTTTCTCTCCAGTTCATGCACTTCTTCATAGAACTTGGCTTCGATGTGGGCACATTTGACCTGCAGGTTCTTCAGAGCGTTCACACGTCTCTTCACAACCTTTGGTAAACTGTGGAAAGACAAATATAGGGATAACTGAATCTTTGTGGCTCTGAAGATGGGCATGTCATTTCTATTAGATTCCTGCAACTTGAAGCAGGATGCGGACCGACTACACAGTCCTACAGTACATTGATATAGAATTGCTAAAGACTCATTTTCAATGTTGGCGCTTAGTCCCCGTCCTGTAGAGTCCAAAATGTCTGTGCTGGAGGAGTTGTGAATGGATTCAGCTCAGGACCAATTATAGACTACTTTGATTTCTATTATCTATAGCAGGGGTTAACCCTGAACAGGTTGCCAGTTAAAGAACCATTCATGCATGATTCACACTTAAGGGCAATTCAGAGTCACCTACACATCTGTGGACTGTAGGGGGAAACCAGAGGAAACCCACAGACTAATTATAATGTCAAGTCCAGCCATCACACGCTGTTTAAACCACATTTGCACAGCTTCTTCCCGACACAGATATGTTTACAAGGTCAGCCATGTAACCATTTACAACTAATCATATGTCACTTTGTTTGCAACCTTGAAGTTTACATAACCACATCCTTTGGTCAGTTTTGACAGACCAAAGGATCAGCAGTGAAAACATTACTAAATGATCCGAGAGATTCTTAATATACAGAATTTCAGCTGCTGCTTTAATATAATCTTAGTGTCAATTCTTTTATCTTGTTTGTAGTAATAATTCCCCGTCCAGTACACTGTAACAATAAGTGGTGAATGCATTAAATGAACACTGTTGCATCTCAGTACCATGTTGGATGCTAACAAAAAGGATATACAAACACCTCTTCTAAAATAAATTAAGCAATTTGACAACGTTTACACACCAAGGCCAGACCAACTGCACCGTTTTGTTGGACACCTCATGCAGCTTTGACTAAGCAGAAAAGAATCCTCTGTATTAACTGGAAGTTTCAGCGCTTTGGGAGTTGTGGCGAAGCAGCTGAGCATCAAGCACCTCTGCAGTGTGGTAAATTAAAACGCCTGCACCGTCCTGGCAAAGCACCCCACATTAGGCCCCACGAGAGTCGGTGGTGGAACTGGTTTCAGTTTGTTCACGAGTTCCAAATACTTGACAAGTTGATCAAAGAGCTGCTTGCTGATGAAGAGGAGCAGTGGGTGGCAGAGCCCTGCAGCCAAGACACATGACTACATTTATAAAGCATCTCGCGGGCTACAAGCACTCACTGCATGTCTGATCAGTGTAAGGCTGCATCCGACTCAGGAGTTTGTCATTTCAATCGCATTTGGCTGCTAGGGGCTTGACAATTTGTTCCTTCACATATGTAGGCTGCATTAAAAAAAAAAAAAAAAAAAAAAGTCACTGGCATCAGTTTCAATGGTGGCTTCAACCACAAATATTCCAGTGGAACAGGGCCATGAGAGAATATTTTTGAAAATATAAAAGTTAAAAAGAACCAAAATGATGCGTCTTCAGCCCTGTCGCTGACCAAATGTGTCATCCTGGACAGGAGCCCAGTATTACATTGTTCAACGTGAGATTCTGACCCAAGACGGCGTGAGCTTTTGCCGTTCTGCTCAAGAGGTTTCTATCAACATCCAGTTCCCCTGAGGACACCTGCATTATTGTTTGAGAGGTGTAATGCCACAGTCAAACTCACAGGACCATGAATTTAATAGAAGCAAGTCTGCTTGGGGCTCGTCACCATGTCTCACTAGGTGTGGGAGAAAGAAAAAAAAAAAAAAATTTTGTTCCAAGCAACTTAACCATCAGCATCTAGCCCTAAAAAACATATTTGTTTCCCTTTGCTTATTCCTAATGTTATCCTTGTGTTTTTGCAGATTTCTGTCTGGCACTGACTGGTACATGGCATCAGCTGAGAGGTCTGACATACGAGACATTCAGGGGGCTCCAATTCTGGATCAGGTGGTGAATATTCAACAGTCTGTAAAAGCCTCATCCTTTTCCAGGACTTAATGAAGCTTGCCAAGTGTTTCTTTGAGACACAATATTGCTCCAAATTAAATTTCAAAGCAAGGTGATCTCTGAACATTTAATGTAACCGCTTCCAACACAGCAGTCAGACAAGCTTTTATCTTAGTTTGGACTATTAGGCTGCCTCAGCTCACCTCCAATTTTGTCCCTTCAACAGAGCCAATCATAATTAAACTAAATAAGGACTGGATCAAATAGGCTGCCAACTACCTGTTGCGTTGCTATACAAAAAGTGTTGAGCCTGTACTTATTTCTCCTCCACTCATTTCTATCGAGATGGTTATAATTAACCCTTTGGAAGCTGAGACTAGACATTCATGAACACATGTAGGATCCCCCAGTACGTGTAAATGTCATCTTCAGTCGGTCTACATCAAGTCTGTTAGAGGCTATGTTTAAAGTCATTTCTGATGCAAGTGAAAGAGACTTGGAGCCAAATTGATACAGTGGTACAAGCATACAACTAAAACACCACAAACACTGCTTACTATATATAAAAATGTGTTCAATGGTTTTGTGTAAACATTTTATGAAATGAACAGTAAGATTAACCCATAACAGGATAGAAATCTTATACAAAAGCTGTCTGCTGCAGAAAATTCAACCTGCAAATTTATTATTTAACCAGGAAAAAAAAAAATCCTATTGAGATTAAGAACCTTTTTTCCAAGGGAGTCCTGATCAAGAGGCAGCATGAAATACAACATAGTTACATGCATAGTGACTTTGAGGAGAATGTGAGCTGGTCTGAGCTGCGTGCTGGAGCAGACTGAATAAAGGGACTTTGAGATTAACAACAAAACCACAGTAGCTCACCTCTCTATGTACCCTGATGGGGAGCCGTTCAGACCATCCAGCCTCTCCTGCAGCGCAGCCAGGATCTGTGGATTCTGCATCATCTGCACAGTCAGCTGACGAGCTGGAGACAAACAGAACACAGGTTAAGAATTAAGGTACACCACTACCCGACCTCACGAGTAAATCATAGTTTATATAGGAGTCATTTCACAGGTGCAAATCTTTTGCTCATTTTATGAATTCTTATTTTTTTAAGTATTGTTTAAGACTGATGTTTGGTACGTCAGCAGCTGTACCACTTTCTTTTGTTCCAGTCAGCATCATGTTTGATACTCTACGCCAATATCTGAATGTTTATTGCACATCTCAGCTTGTTTTGTTTACAGTGTTCTGAGTGGGGTGAATGTGAGTAGTGTTCTGTCATCACTTCATCAGCCGACGTACATATTCCTTTGTTAAACAGGAATGGTTCCAAAGTACTTTGCCTCTTATAAATGTTGCAACAGTGAATCACAGTTTGTTACTAGTGTGCATTCTGTGGTCAATGCATCCACACAAGTAGTGGCAGACGGCAATAAAAAGCATTCTGCCTTTGTACAAGCAGACAGGTGACAGATGGTACAATCTGAGTGTCCGACACATTGCTTGCACCTATCAAAGCTCAGTCGGATCGTGGCTGGCAGGTGACAAGATTAAAGAGACTGGAAGTCACTTTTCTTTTAGCACAGTCTGGGCACCTTGCTTGTAATGTTAACAAACATAGATCTGCTGTCCAAAGCTCTGCATCCAATCCAACACCTAGGCTTGTCTGATTCCATACAACATAGGCCATTTGTTTCATACAAGTTGAATAAATTGAAGATTTGAGGCCAGTAACGGACAACTGGAAAATGCTATATCCTATACTTTCCATCATACATGGTCCTGAACATTTATTTACCCTGAGCAAACTGGATGCAAATCTCTTAAAGGATACAAGATTCAAAATGTTACCATCTGGAGGCTTAACAGTCTACTGAAAAACTTACTCATCCACAGAGGATGGACTAACGGCCTGAATTCATTCAGTTGCAGTAAACTGAGTGGAACACCAGTATGCAAACATCCAAAGAAACTTTCTAATCCATTCTTGGAGCTTGACATCACATCTGGATCCAGTGGAACATCACACCAGCTGCTCAGACACTGCTCTCAAATGAGTTGGAGAAACTATTTACAGACATTCTAGTGTCAGATACTTAATATAGACTTAAAGCTGCAAGAGAATCCATCATATGCAAATACATTTTTAAACTGAGAAGACAACAAACAGAGGACAGAGTTGCGGCTTTGCTTCCATTTGTCTTATTTGCTACCATCATTTGTTCTGGAAAAAAAAAAAACGAACAATATCAGTGTGAAGTGTTTTGCACAAAGTTTAGAGCAGACATTTTGAGTGCCTCATACAGATCAAAATACAGAGCAAAGTTCTCTTTAGATTTCATAGCTTATGGGTAACACTAGGTCAGATAGCTTTTTGCTACAGGTTTTACTAGTGACAATATTTTTCACAAATTCCAAACTTGACCTGCTACTTTGCAGAAGTATAGACTCGTGGTTTGGTTCACATGATGGGTTCAGTAAAACAGGAGAAAGGCAACCACAAAGCCATATGGCCGAGTTTCTTCATTCATTGAGCACATAAGTAGTGCAAGTAACTGCCAGATTCTTGTGGTGCTGTATATCCTTCCCGCCTGTAAGATGTAAAATGTAAACAGTGAACAGCACGTGTGATTGTTACTGCACACATACCCTCCAACTGTCAAACCGCAGTGACACACTGCCCTCGTGTGATGCACCCCATCACTATTGTACTACACTGAAAAGCCTGAACTTCCCCACACACTGATTTGAAGCATCCAAGTTTTCTAGCTCATGCGTAGAAGACCAACACATCAGGTGCCAATCAGCTCAGCATGGTGTCGACAGCTAACAGGTTTTCACAGCTGTAACTCGTGCGTCTAAAAATCGCTGTATTGTATTTATATACAAGCTTGCACAATCTGTATACCTGCACATGCTAAAACCACAACATCTTCCATACAAGTGGGACAAATTCACATACCATTAAACCCATATATTAACAGTCAGTGAAATCCCTTAATCAGACTGTAGTGACACGTTTCATTACACTTGTGTAGCATAAATATAAACCCAGTAAAATTACAATAAAAGTGACAAATATTAAGAAAATTATGAAACCAACTGATGTGTGCGAGTATGTGCGTTACAGGGACCGAATGCGGCCCATGCTTACTTTTACTCTGGTTGTCATGTAGAAGAGCTCTGTCAATTCCAACCCGACTTGTGTGTGCCCCCCCCAACACAGCAAAAAACCACTTCATAACTAACATGACCGTGTACACATCCATGAGACACTGAGCAGCACTAGGAAATAATTGAAGTTAATTACTATGTAACAACACACGATACCTGTGTAAAATCATAAATATCACCATCATAAGAACCATAATCATTAAATCTAGTAATGAAACAGTTTAACATTTTAGTTATCATGAAACCTGATCCGATTATCATCCATTTGAGTCTTTTCTATTCAATTTAATGAAGTGACTCTTATTTGTTGATTTACATAATTAGGGCTGATATTGGCTAACATGGATGTTCAACCAAACATATCTGTGCACACAATGTGTTGATACACTAAACAGCCAGTAAATTAGAATATACAGAGCAGAACAAACTCAACTGACAAGCTGTGCAGCAAAACAAAGCTAATGCTAATTAGCATCGCTAAAAATGTTGATATGTATCAGGTTGCTGCAGAATTAGTATAATGACATGCTTGAAAAATAGTGTTACTGTTTTGTGTGAACCTTTATTCACAGCCAACCCATTCAGTGTAACCCTTAGCTGGTAACCTTGCCAGTTTCTGAGTGGTGCTGTTATGCAATATGCATCCCCACATTTAAAGAACAAGAAACTGTGTGTGCCTTAGTGAATACAGTCCTGGATGCTTTTTAATTGGCCTTGTGATGTGAACAGACAGTTTCACCTTTTATTTGGACAAATCTTTAGAGCCGAGGGTCCCTCTGAGTTTAGTGATGCAAGAGCTGCATAATGGCAAGGTTCAACTGTTTATTACTCATGCATTTATAATCTCCCCTCAGCACACAGGCCTCATGTAAGGCTTTCCCGAGAGTGTGGTCGAGGTGACAGATTATCCATAGGCAGAGAGAACAAGAGTTCTTTCAAGCCTGGCTTTTTAAAAAAAAAAAAAAAAACTAATCAAACTGGATATAAATAGACAAGGCCAAACATCCAGCTATAGCCATCCACAATGATCTGAGAGTAGGCTAATATACGAGAGACTGTCAGTCGTTTATTGAGCATCAAAGGATGCATAAACAGCATCTAGATCCCAAAAATAACATGGATTAGTGCCTCCCCACGCTGAACTACAATTCTAAAATCATGTCATGCAAAAATCTGTTCCGTCTAAATACCAAATAGAGGCTGCACAGAGTTCAGTTATTCTGCTTCTCTGAGGACATTTTATACTAAATTCGTGCAACACTTCCCTTTTTAGTCACTGCACACATTTCAAACCACCAATAGGCATGCTCCAACTTCTGCACAGGAGCTTACCACCTTTGCTGTTTTCATCTTCTCCCGTTTCCTCCTCCTCCACTTCCTCCACATCCTCCATATCTGCCGGGTCCATCTCAGCCTGGTCTTTGCTGCTCAGGGAGACACAGCAGAAGGGAAGGAAGGTCAGCCAAAACACAGACACCTCAAAGTGTTTGAGAATGACCAGCAGCTACTAGACTACTTCTGGTCCACGTCAGCCAATGCTGGCAATGATGAACAGCAGAATGGCTCCTTTTTAAACTTAAAAAACAAAGTGATAGGGTGCTTTATGCTATATTTTTCATGGTCTAAACTGTGAGGAATCCTGCACTTTCTTGATAATGAAGTATGTGTAGCTCTCTGCCTCTTACATGATGGGATGAGGCCTGTCTGCGGAGCCCTTTCTACACATGATGCTGATCTGTGCACTGAAACAGGACACCCTACTTTAGGATGCTGCAAAGGAGAGCTCGATACTAAACAACAGCATCTCATCCTCCTGTCAGTCTGCAGCACGAGGAAGAAATCAATGGCCAACAGTGGAAGACGATGAGTTGCGACATCCTTCCCTGTGCTCCATGACAACTCCTGGTATCTTGCATCTTGAGCAACATGACAGTCAAACATTATCACTCAAACAGTGTGATGATCTGGTGGGGTACACTGTGGTGAATGCACACTAAGGATGGGTGTGAAAGCATAAACAGGCAGCGCTCAGTGAACAGAGCATCCTATTGGAGCTGAAGGAAGGTCCTGCAACACCACCACTGATGGGTTTTACATTTTAACCCTACTAACTGCCACACCCACATCGGTGAAGTAGTTCAGGTACCTGCCCATCACAGATAAAACCCCTTTAGTGATGCTCTCGATAAAGGCAAACACCATGGGGAACACTGGTATAATAATGCTCATGTTTATACCAACTAGTGTCATTAGTGCTATAAAGGATCCCATAACCTGTGAGTCATTATCCTCAGGGAAATGTTGCATTGTTCCTCCCAGTGTCCATAGCACTGCTAAATAGGATACTAGCTTTGTTTAACAGTTCTTTCGCCGGTCCAATAGCACTAAATGGAAGTGTTTAACAATTTCTAGTCATTGTTGTCTGTTTACAATCTTTGGTTTTATCATTAATGTACATATTGATTGTATTGGTGTTACAATCATTCCTTTTATTATAGATCGATTCATTGCACATCGGATCTTACGATTCATGTCATTGCATTTTGTCCAACCTGACTGAGTTTGCAGATGTCATTGTTGATTCTGTGACCATGTGGCCACTGCTGCTGGATGCCAATGAGTGACAGTTCATTCTCTTCCATTCCATAATTACTTGATGTCATTGTCATTAAAAAATAGTGGTTATCCATCTTCACTCACAATGATCAAACTGTCATTTCCTTGCCTTTCCATTGTTGACCTTTAAAACATCTTATTGTGGTCCATTCTAGTTACAAAGGAGAACGAGGGCTGCATGAGTTAGTTTTACTGTGCTTCAAGTCCAAAATTTTAGAGCTTCCGTAGAATCAAGTTATGTCACATCAGTGCAACATTACTCTCCATTATGGCCTTTTATAGTTCAATTTTAATAAGTGTCCATCAGAGTGGTACAGTAGGGGGGATAAATAAAAGACAATATTGTTAACTACAGTTATTTGTGACAATGGTCAAATCAAATTTCAATGACAGGCATACTACTGAATAAATGTGAGCCAAGAGCATGACAGTGAAATTGTGACACTTCCCATTCGCTACGTGAACCACAATCCTTGAACTCAAACCACATACAGAAGGACCAAAAGTGTGAGGACAGGGAGAGAGGGTGGGTTAAATGAAGATGTACTCACTTGTCAATGTCTGCCATTTTAGCTGAGTCTCAAGTGATGCTGAAGAAAGGGAGAAAGAACAATTCATTTAGAAATACTGGAGGACACAAACCAGATCTGGGTCAAACAGCATTTACAAATAACTCTGTGCTTATTATAAGCTGCAGGGGTACTACAGAGGTGAGGCTAAAATTAGCAGCAGAAGAAATACAGGGTGACGACATGCTTACTGTCTTTTCGAACATTTGGAAGCAGTTTAATGTCTTCACCAATTGCAATACCTCCTGTTCCAACATATACAAATAGCCATGTTTTCATTCACATAACGTTATCAAACGATACAGAGAACACCATTCAGACTGTTTCACATCCTGTGTGGACCCTGCGTGACCTGCAAGATGAGATGCTGCTGTACACAACCCACACAGGTTTGGGCTCAGGTACACTGCAGCCATACTTTACTGTATGAATGTGCTGTAATTCAGCCTCACCAGGAAAACATAATTGAGTGATTTTTGCTTTTCTAAGTGGAATTACGCATTTTATAACATTTCTACATAAACTGTAAATGCTCTGCTTGGGTCTGAATTCTTTATTAATTCAACTCCACAGGTCCATCTTCAACCCTATTAAGGACACCAGAAAGGCCATTTTGAGCACTGGCCCTTTAAATGCACATGAACCACTTCACACCCCACCCTCTCCAGGTTGTGGACCACACTTTCAGTCCCATTCAGCCTCTTGTGTTTGTTAATAGAATAGAAGTACTTTATTGATCCCAAAATTGGGAAACTGTACAATACAATAATACAACCAATGACTGAACATTTCAGGTAATCGGCTTAAAGTTTGGACACATTTCAGTATGGACTACAACCGCTGCTGCTGATAAACAATTACAGTGCATTCTCAGAAATGTTCAGACATCCCGACCTTACATATGTAAATGTTGTGACATACCTAGTTGTCAAACATAAATTAAGAAGGAATTAAAATTGGTTGTAGAAATCGACTAAATTTTTGCCAGAATGAATATAAAGATAGCTTTGCAGCACCTGGAGGGTTCATATTCAAGCCTTTTGAACCATTAGGGTCCAGATACAAATAAATATATCAAAGACCAATAAAAGTGGGTTTAGCAAATTATGACCACTTTAAGCCTAATTGTATGTCAAGACTTTAATAAGTTCTCCATCATGACACCCTTTTTGAAACAAGGAAAACTCAAGTAATCCACTTCCAATAAATACACGTTGTGTTCACTGTCCTTATCCTAAAAAGGAAGGGCATCAAACATGTACATAAAAAGGAAACTTGGGCAGCAGTCAACATGACACTTCACCGAGTGGTTTTCAGCATGCAGCACACACAGAGCCAAGTTATTCCAAATCAGCAGCACAATATTTGTAGAAGATGGATTTAAATTATGGTGGTGACAAAATATTGGTATCATAGCAATTTAACTCTGATGTTACTCCAGGAAAAAGATCAGACAAAGAAGTCAGAGTGCTTGTGCAAAAGTGCAAATTTCATAAAGTTTATGACCAATAAGAATGTTTTATAGAATAGCATTTTACTGAAGGCGTGGCATAATATTACCATCACATTCACTTCTAGATTAGCTGATTATCCTGGCAGAGGACGAAGTTTTGACTGGTAGTGACTTCACTTTTCCCAGTCTGTTGTGACAAACAGCTTCCTGCTCCGAGTGGACAAAGAGCATTTTGTGAAACAAAGCCTGTGGATTTACAATGGTCAGACCACATGCTTAGAAAAGAAGTCCTCTACATGAGCCAGAGAGGATCAACCCTGAATGTGACTCACCCACCCCTAACACACTCCAACAGCCTCTTCCTTTAAGAGAGATGGAGTACCACAGGGGGCACTCAAATAGGGAAGACAATCAGTGGAAGACAGTGGGTTTACATGACACTTTAAAAAAAACAAAAAACAAAAATGAATTATTGTGCAAGTCCGAGTACAAGTGGACTTTAAAAGCGCATGCAAATGTTAGCTCGACTGAAATCGAAGTTTAAACAATCTGATGAAAACTTTTAGATGATGCGATTCAAAGTCGATCAAACCCTGCATGTACAGACCAGTCTGACTAGAACAGGAGCAGGTTCTGTGCATGCACTAGAACAGCGGTACTCAACCCTGGTCCTAGAGGGCCGCAATCCGCATGTTTTAGATGTTTCCCTCTTCCAACACACCTGACTGTCATCATCAGGCTCCTGCAGAGCTTGGTGATAAGCTGATCATTTAAATCAGGTGTGTTGGAAGAAGGACACATCTAAAACATGCAAGATTGTGGCCCTCTAGGACCAGGGTTGAGTATCCCTGCACTAGAGCCCGGAGGTGAATCCTGGCTTGGGATCTTGTACGTTATGTATATTATATACAAACATTCAACACTGTCCTTTATCATGTCACTTTACCTCAAGGTTGCCAACTTGCAAAGTTGCTATTGACTATTGCTGTGGTCTTTGATGGCACAAGTTAACAAGCTGAAAGAGCACATATCGCCACCTATTGTAGCAAAGTGACAAGAATTTCAACAATAACTCAATTACACTCCAGTGCATGTAGACTGGGACAAAGACAACAGTCCGATTAGACCGCTTAGTCCAGTTGCAACTGTAGCGCAACTTCGTAGTGCATGCAAATGTACTGAGCGTGGCAACAGTTCACACCCTGGAAGTCACAATGGTGTCAGAAATCCCAATCACTAAGGTGGCTGTAACGCAAAACTAGAGGCTTATGGACTGTGGAGCAGTCTGCTCATTATAAGCAACACAGCCTCACTTTATACAGTCAGGGGATGAAACAAATACAATAGGTCACTGAGACAAAGACCCATCTGTCTAAAACTTATGTCTTGCTGGCTACAATTGATCAATACCATCTTAGCATTTCATACATTTCTTTCAAAATTGTAATTTAGGTTCAGGCTTAAGAATATGTCATAGTTAACAGTCAACATCTGGATTAGTAAGTACACAAGACTTCGGAATATCAGCTTCATTTATGTGTATCAAACTGTTATTAAATTCAGTTTTAAACTCAAACTGCTCTAAAACTCAAATTGATTCAACTGATAAGAACATCTCTTCTCATAACAATACAATAGTTTCAGTTCACTAATCAGTTTCAAATCCCAAGCAAGACAAACAATTACTCCAGCTATAAACCCTCTTTTACATACCTTAATGCATTTCCCAACTTTTCATGTTTTCTGACCAAGTAAACAATTTAAAAAAATGCAAGTAAAACTATACTAATAGTGATGAGTTCAAGGAGCATCTTCCTGTTGTAACAGTATTCAAACTGCACCCTATAGTGAGAAACCCATCTACAATACGGCTGATCCAATGCAACTACAGAATATCTAAAATGTCAGGATACAGCCCATGGTGAAGGTCCCAAAAATATTCTTGTAGTGCCACATTCCTGCTGATTGTGGAGGAACTGCTCAACACCAGCACAGCTCTGGAACCCAAAAATTAGAATATCAGCCAATAAGATTAATTTCTTTTCAGAGAAGGATAAGAATTTACACCTAAACTTAAGCTGCAAGAAGGCCCGTCGACACCAAAACTCCTAAAATGAAAACGAGAATCCTTTTCAGCAAAGCCACATCATATCATTCCCATCAGTCTATATATTAGCTGGCCTACATTCAGCTAATACAGCAAGATTATTCAACTACAGAGCTGATGTGACAGTGCACTGAGCTCAGAACAGTCACGTGACAGATCAAATTGTTTCTCCCTTCATATTGGGGATAATGCATGAAAGAAGCAGACGGTGTTGATTTGTGGCTTTAATCATGTCCCATTTTTATACAGGCAGATGGATTCTGTCATTTTTAATGAGGCCGGCCAGTTTCAAAGCCTGTATGTGGCAGTCAACAATGGACAGAGTACATAAAGGCATAATCACTGAAGAATACAAACTGAGCACACTTACAATTCCCCTACAGTGTGAAGAGTAAGATGACACTAACAACATCATCTGCCATCTACTTTCTTTTATACCAAATTATTGATGGGAAAGTACTGCAGAATGCTCTTAGCAGGCGCACACTCGTCAAATATACTGCTGTTGCATAATGTGGTGACAGGGCATTTCAACCTGGGGTCGATATTTGATTTTTTTTTTTTTTAAATGGTCAAAAATAACTGCAGGTAAGTGGCCAGCCTGCTCTGGATCCTCTTACAGATAAAATTCCTTAGACATACATGCGTAAGGATAGAAGTACCACCACAAGCCAGCATTTTTTGTTTATCTTCTTACCTCCTCCAACAAGAGACCTGAACATTTACCTCCGGGGAAATAAAGCATCCACAGCTGTTCTACCCAAGTAATGACTCAAAGGTTCACATGAGACAAGCAAAACATAGCTGTGACAAGAGCTGTAACCTATAAAGACAAACATCCACCACCAACCAAAACCATCTGCTGATCTAAACTGTTTAACACCTGTTGATTCACTAATCCCATCAATACATGTAAATAACTGACGTAAAATGCAGTTTGTCACCTTTTCATGGTCATCACATATGACCCATTTGGACATTCAGAGGTTCCATAGTGAATGTAGAAACGCTCATCTTCTACAATAGGGGTGTCAAATCTTGGTCCTCGAGGGCCAGTATTCTGCATGTTTTAGATGTTTCCCTCCTCCAGCACACTTGACAGTCATTATCAGGCTTCTGCAGAACTTGATGATAGGCTTATCATTTGAATCAGGTGTGTTGGAAGAGGGATACATGCATAAAACATGCAGGATACCGGCCCTCGAGGACCAGGATTGGACACCCCTGTTCTACAACACTGATTGACCAGCAAAACCCATAGAGTTGGATCAATGACAGTTGATGGACACTTGTTTTATATTCAGTAAATTGTAAGTTTGAAAGAAAAAGTCACTTTCTGTAGTTTTCTTTGCTTTTGATATAACCTTCACCTTTAATCTGAGCTTTTATGAAGATGTGCGTGATCTGTGAATTAAAAATAATTTTTATACTGATAAAACAAAATGTAGAGGATATTAGAATAGTGATGAAAAGTTGGATAAAGATAAAAATTTAATTCGGGAACTAAGATAAAAGTAACACTGGGTCTTTATGGACTGAAGTTCATCAATGCAACAAATACAAGAGAACTAGACAGGATTTCTCATGCGTTTTAATATTAACTCCAGGTTGAACTCTAAAGAGGGACCCATTCCTTTCTTCTCCTGATCCTGCCCAGCGACCACGTGTTGCATGCACTAGTGTAGCAAACCATCACTGACAGACAAAACCCCTGGGTGTGTGTGTGTGTGTTCACTTTGAACCGGAGCCGCATGTTGAGCTTCACTTGGCCCAACAAAGCCTGCCGACCTGTTGAAACTCCGACCGATGCTAAACAACAAATGTCCACTTCTTCCACACACACGACCATGCAGACCCAGAGCTAGTAAACAGGCTATCTTTAGCCGGCCTGCCGGGTCTTGTCACTGCACTGCCTCGATATGTCTGGCTAGTAAAGCTAGCTTGTGTGCTGCTAGCTCGATGCGCACTACTTTGGTGGAGCAAGTGGGAGGAACAGCTTCGACAGACACGGTGCTGTGGCGAGAAAATATGGGCCAGTTCGGAAGTGCTGCCAATGCCCCGGTACAATGCTTCCACCCTCTCCCGTTATCTACCCTTAGCTAAACCACTGCATTTGTGTCTGAAGCAAAGAGTTTCGTTAATCCAGTTATCCACATTGGGTATCATCCCCCCAAAAAATAAAAATAAAAAAAATAAGGTCAAGTCCAAATTACAAGACAGAAGACACGTGTCAACATATGTCGAAAAACGCAAAAAACTAGGGAAATAATATGGGATACGTGTTTCTCCTGTGCAGTGGTTATCAAGTATCATCCAGTAGAAGCAGCGTTTCTGGAGAATTGGCGTTTTATTATTTTTTTTAAATCGCGTGTAACGTTAACACACATCATGGTGGAGCCAGGCTCAATGGCTGCTGCCGCTGTCTGACTGGACTAGCATTAGCAGAGCACCGCCGTCTGCCCCTGCCGCCGCTTACATAAGACACACGACACAAATTTAACTTCACAACCGACGAGTAAGTTTTGGGCGTTGGCACCGAGGCCATTTCCAGGTCCTGTCCCTTACCTTCGTTTTCTGGCCGGAGGCTGGACTGGTGAGACGGCTCTGCGCAGTGAAGCGGTCCCGGGGAAGAAAGAGACTCCGCTCCGACGGCGGTAAAAGAGAGCGAGATCCCGCCGCCTGCGCTCATATACATCCGACGTCATCACGTAAACCGGCAGTCACCGTGGTAACGCTGCTCATGGGAGGGGCAGCGGAAAGGGTCCCCGCCGAGGGAGGAGATGAGGCGGATCAGGGATCATCAATACCATCACCTCCATCACACCCCTCCTTTCTCATCCTGTAGCTGGATCAGCCGCCATTATGTCTGTCTGCAGGAAACATACTGCACAGATTATAAAGAACTTGGTATTAGGGTGAAAGACCTTCATCAGGGGCCTCCAACCCTGGTCTTCCAGATCTATCCTGCATGTTTTAGATATTTCCCTCTTCCAACACACCTGATCCAAATGCAGTGGTGGACAATCCCAGCTCCACAGAGTAAAAGTCCTGCCATGTATTGGTTCTACCTGTTCATTGAAAACAGGTGATTCCACTAATGATCCCATCATCTACCTGCATGAGGAGATGTGCTTATCCAAATTGTCTGGTTCAGTGAATGGTTGGAACAAATATATGGCAGGACTTTTACTCTATGGAGCTGGGATTGTCCACCTCTGTCCAAATGCTAAGCCTATCATCAAGCTCTGATAAGAAGCCTGATAAGGACCGTCAGATGTGCTGGAGGAGAGAAACATCTAAAACATATCAGTAGATCTCAAGGAGCAGGATTGGACTCCCCTGATCTAAAACATGCAGGAAAGTAGATCTCAAGGACCAGGGTTGATGACCCCTGGCCTACATGAACTAAGGATGAACCCCAACCAACAATGTCAAATGACCTATGACCTAACAAAGATTCCAATCTCACCTCTATGAATTTACAAAGTTCAGAAATTACTCTAAAGATATTAACAATCAACTGTAGCAAACTCATTTTAGTTCCAAACTCCAACCTCTAATCAGCTGTTAGAAAAGTTCTGAGCATTTGTAGATCCACTGTGATCTACAAATGCACATATGTATAAGGCATAATACTGTTAAGGAAAGAAACTTCAGGTTGTTCAGGTCATTTGAAACTTTTTCTGAAAGGGTAGTTTGTAAAAGGAAACATTTCATCATTTAATTTTGCTTTTTTGCTGTAAAAAAAAAAAGAAAGAAAAAAAGAGCAAATTGAAGTCCTCATCATGCTATTGTTTTACTGGTCCGGCCCACTTGAGGTCAAACTGGGCTGCATATGACCCCTGAACAAAAGTGACCTGACCTGCCATAAACCTTAGAGCAGATGCATAAGAAGGAGCAGAGGCTGGTGTTGTTTTTCACTTTCTTTAACAATGAAAATAAAGAACAAATATTGACAGGAAGTGTAAACTAATAGGTGTATTTTGTTCCATTGCAACATCATTGTGCATCCTGTCCCCCTTCTTGGACTGAAAGGTGAAAAAAGGACAGTAGAGTGTTATATCTGTACTCCTGTGGGCCTGAAGGAGATGCTCAGCTGACTGTGAACCCACAGATAACAGCTATCCAACCACCACCTGACATTAACTGATAAATGATTAGTTTGTTATGTTAATCATAAGGAGGAAGACATAAGTGATAACCTGCTGTTTGTTTGGGGTTCATTGAGATTATGGAAGAGTGTACTGATGGCCCTGAGCACTGAGCTCCATGGCAGATCTTTTCATCCTGTTAATTGTTGTTCTCAGACCTGTTCCAGTCAGGATTCTTGGTGCCATCAAGTGAATTAGCCAAAAGTTAAACCATGTTAATTAATAGAAGGTGATGCACGATGACACGGTAAGATATTACCACAAGTAGCTCAATTTTTATTTTTATTTTTTTGGTCAGTTTCATTCACTTTGTGTGTAATTCTTTTTTTAAAAATTATTATAGCACATATATTTATTGAACTCTTAACACATTACATATCTTTCTGACATGAATTGATAACATTGAGTAGGTCTCCCCTGCCGACCCCCAAAACCACAAGCCCCACCCCTCACCCCCTCTGGACCACCTCTAAATTTTGAAACAGCAATGGAAGTAAACAGTAAAATAATAACTGACAGACAATATAACTAATAGTGACTTGAATACCTGTCAACATCCATTCTCATATGTCTGATACATAGTCAAACATCATTAAAAAAAAAATTTAAATTTAAAAAAGAAAGGAGGTATGGTCTCACTTTGTAAGTTATGATGATGAAATATCAAGCCTTAATTCTAAAAAAAAAAAAGAGAGAGAGAAATGAATTCCATATATTGTGGAAGATAAAACTTTTCTGTTTAATTGTGTACATGAGAATTTCAATAGCACCATGAGAGTTCTGCAATCCATGAATTCATTGATGAACAACCAACACTTTTCCAGTGTCTAGCTATGAGACGCAATTAGACAGAGGTTCACCAGCCTATTTTCATGAGTTCTAAGTGCCTCTTCTTCTCCTTTCGGCTTTTCTCCTCAGGGGTTGCCACGGCCAATCATTTCTCTCCATCTAACCCTGTCTTCTACGTCCTCTTCTCTCACACCAACTACCTTCATGCCCTCTTTCACTACATCCATAAACCTCCTCTTTGGTCTTCCTCTAGACCTAAGTGCTAAAGTTTCTTGAATAACACCTGGAATACAAATCTGTTTCATTCACTTTTGCGTTTTTTTTTTTTTTACTTTATTTGTTATTTGTTGTGCTTGAGATACCGGCCTTATAATCTTGTGATTCTTTCTAGCGTTTTCTTAATCTCAACAGACACTGAGTCACTTTAGTGAGCAGTTAGTGCACATTGTTTTTTCACATATATCCTCTCTTTCCAACCCGAACACAACCACAATAGTTCCACCATCAAATCAACAGAAACCTCCTCTTTTTGGTTCCGAGTAGAAATTAATGCTCTGAGTTCAGAACTATTTCATTAATTGTCAAATTTAGGTTTGCAAAGTTCACATTCCTCCCGTGTTGGTGTCAGAGGGCTGTGATTATCCTCTACTTCATAAACCTTCTTCCTCATGTTCTTTCTTCATCATCAATCTCCTTCTAATTACCGCCATCGTTGTCTTCCTCAGCGTGTCACTATCATCACATTATACTCAGCGGCTTCGTCATGATCATTATCCACAACAAGCCTCACCTTCATCAGCACAAGTGGTGAGGAAGACTCCTACTCATCATTGTCATCTTCACTGAGACCTCATCATTCTCATTTCATCAGCAAGGAACCTTATTTTCATCATTACCATCATCATCATCATCTTCATCTTCACTAACATATTCATCAACCTCAGCCCTCATCATAACCTGACAGCTCTGCAGGGAACCTAATCGGACCACTCTGTATTTTCCATATCCTTGTCAAAATTAAGTACATGTTCCTGCAAAAAGTCAGAGTATGTGTGTTTCCATTCATCACAGTTCTTTCGAGCGCTGGTCCCTGTTTAGAGCCATGTTTGTCATGGCCTACATGATGATTTATCTGCCACCGATCTCACCTACAACCCGTCATCTTCCCTCATTTGTCATGTGTTTGTATTTGTCTTGTGCACATACGGTTCTTCGTTACATCCGAACCCAGGCTTTGTCACAACACATCACATCAGCGCTTGACTGATTCAATTCTGGCAAAGCAAAAGCTTCTTGGTAGACATGTCTGCAGCTTTTGGTGAATTGTAACCCCTTTTGTGTGAAGAGACTGTTGACTACATCGAAACTGGATTCATTTTTGTTGAGTGCAGCTTATAAATGTGTGTACTTGCTACTAAAAATCCATTTAAAGCCCAGAAACTGTCATTTTTAGAGCAGCTGAGCTTGTTTAGACTATTGTGATGTTAAAATGTAGTCTAAAAATGACTCATTCTTATGACGATGCTTGGTTATGAATACAGGGCTATATCTGTATTAAGACGTGTCATTCTGTGTTTAAAAAAAAGCATTTGTGGAAATTAAAAATAGCTTTTCAGGGAGATACATCTATTAATAAATATAGAACCCCGCTAACCCACACCACACATAAAATCCTCAATGATGAAGCGTTTCGGTAAGACTCAAACAACATCTTATGCTCCTGACCCTTTCTGATGCCAGAGGCAGAACTGTGAGGATTCTGTGTGATTCATCCATCAGGCAGCACCAGGCTGAGTGTTACTAACACCCGGCGCGATGCTCTCTCTGAGCGATGTCTGGCACACGCCCAAAGGTCAGAGATGTCATCCAATGCATTCCCACATGAGGAAGCCTTCCTACATGTATCTTCCATGTCAGAAACTCGTAACTGAGTGTTTTCCTGAGTCATGCTGGCCAGAAACACAGGAATAGACAAATAACTGGAGGTGTTCAGGCATGAGTGTCCTCAGACTTCAGCAGCTCTGATTAGATTCAAACCTGAGTGCTGATAGTGTAATGTTAGTGTGATACTGGTGGCTGGGGAGCAGATCCACTGGGTTGACTGGGAGCCAGACGAGGGCACCTTGTGATTTCCCTCCATTGAAAAGATACACACTGCCAGCCTCCAAAAAAAAAAGTCACTAACTGGATTTAACTACACAAATAGGAAAATGCCTCCTATTGGATAATTACTGTATGGGTGATTATGTCATAAGTTATTTAACTCTAACTGATGCAGTGAGTAGCTTCTCATTTCTTAAATAACCACGTCGGACGACACATCCTGTGGTCATGGAAAAGCTGTTAATGTGTTTCAGAAGGGTCAAATTACTGGCACGCATCAAGCACAGAAAATATCCAAGGAGATTGTTGAAACTATAAAATTGGGTTAAGAACTGTCCAACGTATTATTAAAAACTGGAAAGAGAATGGGGAATCATCATTAAGGGAGGAGTGTAGTCGTAAAAAATAAAATCTTGAATAATCGATAATCATTTAGACGTTTGGTGAAATGAAGCCAGACACAACAAACCATTGCAGCTTATTTTGGTATCGATCCAGCTGACGTCATCATGTGTATACATGTACTGATGTCAACATAGACAGATTTCAGCCATTATACGTAAATGGGGAGAAAAGATTTTAAAACTTCACAAAAAATTTGAACTTTGACCTATTTTTCCCAAAATGTAATCATATCTATTCTGGGTCTTTGCTAATCTTTAAATCCAACTTGGTGTGAATTCAACAAATAGTTTTGCTGCTAAAGTTTTAACAAACAAACAAACAAAGAAACCAAAACAAAGACGAAATCAACAGTAGAACTCAGGGCTATGTTTAATAGTGAAAGGAACGGTACTTCCACATGCATGGTGCAAAGGAAACTCAAAGGTTTGGACTAAACAGCTGTGTAGCCTTAAGAACACCATATAACAGTGATGCTAACCAGAAATAAAGGCTTCATTTGCTAGAGAGCATAAATATTGGACTCTGGAGCAATGGAAGGTCATGTGGTCTGATGAGTCCAGATTTACCCTGTTCCAGAGCAGGGGTATCCACACATTTTTGGTTTGTGAATGACTTTTAAAGTGACCAAGACAAAGTGCAGTGGTTAGCACACGTGCCTCACAGCAAGAAGGACCCGGGTTCGATTCCCGGGCGATCCTTGGGACCTTTCTG
>JAQQZY010000005.1:42868075-42887353 GCA_030068375.1 Ostorhinchus rueppellii
GGAGGAAACCGGAGTACCCGGAGAAAACCCACACAGACACGGGGAGAACATGCAAACTCCACACAGAAAGGTCCCAAAGTCCCGCCTGGGAATCGAACCCAGGACCTTCTTGCTGTGAGGCACGAGTGCTAACCACTGCACCACGCCCACAATTGTGATTCATTTTGGATAAAAATGTTTAATCCTGAAAGACCCAAACATTATTCTTCCTTTCTCTGAGCTTTGTGAGTATCTACAGGATTGGTAAGTTAAATGTTGAAAAATACCTGATTTTCACCGAAAGAAAAACCAAATATACAGAAGACAACATTACAATAAATGGTGATAAAGCACTTAAGTTAAGTTAAATATAGAGAAACATTTATTTTGGAAGTGACACAAATGTCCCAGTGGGTCCTTAAGGGTTAAATGATAAGTTTTTATGAACACAAATATGGTGTGACACAGGGACAGCAGTTTGGACCTTTCAGTACTCAGAATAAAAGTTAAAACACTACAAATACACTCAAACTTTCATTCAACGTGCATATTAAAACTGAAGTCATATATACAGCTAATAGCAGTTGAAGTGTACATAATCTTTCTATATTCTTGTACTGTTGAATAATTAGTTCCCACAGATTCACAATCTTAAAATATCACCGAAACAAGCAAGAAAAAATATCATCATTAAAGTTAATATTGCTTTTACATATTTTTGCCTGTTTTAGGTTTCATTTTAAATTGATTGCATTTTTATATCTTTTTTTTCTACAAGTGATACTGAAATTTTGTAAACAGGTCTATGAAACAAGAGTTCTTAAGCTTAAAAAAAGGAGCCTATTTGAGAAATGATAGGTCAAACTTTCATTTTTGACACTGATATTCACTTTTGCTTGACCTGGCCTTACTCTGTGATTAAATATACTGAGAAGGTCTTTTATGTACTGCTGAACACATTTGCAGAATGAGCACGGACTTTTTAATGCAGTTCCAGGTGATATTTGACGTGGTAACTATACCGCTCAGTTTCACCTTTGCCTTTGAACAGTATTGATTGTCCATTTCTCCTCTCCAGCAGATGTCAAAGCCACATAAAAGCACTGCTGCGGTGTGAGGAAGAACAGGATTTACTCTGACCTTTGCAGTGAGCGTAGGGCATGTTCATCACATAATCCTCTCCTCTGTTGAGAAAGGTGAGCCGAGCCTCTCCGTCTAATATCGCCGACAGGGAGTTTCCTACAAATAACAACAATGCGTCAGTGGGTAGAAAAGCTGAAGCAGCAAGGAAATAATTAACCCACAGCTGAGTGGGTAAGTGCATGTTTTAATGGAACACTGGTCCCTGAGGAACAGTTTATTGGATCAAATAATGTGCATGTGTGTGTTCCTACCGTAGAACTTGGACTTGGCGAGGATGCTACCGCTGAGGCAGAATCCATCCTTTCTGTTGCTTACGTAGAAGGCCGACACTGGAGGATGATGGGATACCTGAGGTAAAAACAGTGACTCAATTTGACAAACGTTTTTACACAGTCAGAAGTTAAAGCAAAATAGAGTGTGTGACAGACTGCAGTGGGATGAAGACGAGTGAATGGTTGGATGGGAAGGATTTCTTTTCTTTTTGGAGTTATGAAAATGCATCTTATACAGGGTTTCTGCAGGTAGCATTAAATCGAATTTAATGCTTTTCACACCACTTTAAGAACATTTAAAGCCCATGTCCAACTGCAGATACAGTTTTCTATATAGTTTTATGACAGCTCACCATCCACAGGCTTTAACCAGGTTCTGAATACTTCCTCCTCCAACCACTTCTGGTGAAACTTGCATTTTTCCCACATTTGCTAATACTCCCTCTGCTCTTTCGCCACAGCATGAACACACTCACAGCATGTTGTATTCCAAGCATCCGGTGTTGTGACTTCGTTCATCAGCCATAAAGAATTGCCAATTAAAGGGTTCCGCCTGTCAGTCATCACACCATACTTCCAATCAAAATCATTAAGTGTTTATGTAATTAAAATAACTCATGAATAATAATGCTTTATTTTTATGCCTCTGGACATCAAATGTAATGCTTTTTAATGTCATTTAAGGCCTTCATTTTCACACAATCTATTAAACCCTCTCACGCATGAATTATGAGAACCATAGTCAAGATTTTTTCCTGACTGTTTTTATTCCTCCTTAGACATGAAAAAACAATGATTGATTCTTTTCTTTTTTTTAATTTACGTTTTTCTCTTGGAATTACAAAAATGTCCACTCAGTTGGACACCATGTGTTTGATTTTTGAAGGAAAGAAACATGTTTAATGATAAACTGTGTGAGAACTAGGAAATAAAAACATTTTTAATGCAGCCAATCTGATGTTTTCTCATATTTTAACATATTCTAATAGTAGCTATTACTCACTTCATGGAGCTAATATGAAAAAAAAAAAGCTTTTTGTTTAAGAAAACTGTTAATTACAGTCTTATACTATTTAGCAGTTGATTTACACTAAAACATGTTACTGCAGATCAGGTTTATCAAGAACAGTGAAGTTTCAGTAATGGTTTGTATTATGGGATGGTGCACGAGTGTCCACTGTGTTGGCTGATATGGAACTAAAATAACAAAACACATGAATATACAAGAGAACAGCTGTAGAATAGATGTCCACTGGAGTGACCAGTATGCATGACAGGGTTAATGACTGTTAATGCTTTTTAATGACCTGCATAAACCCTGTTACACGGCTCTTTGTATATTTTATTTTTTATCAATGCCTGCTTTTTTAATGATAACACCAGCCTGTCCAGGGACTACAGGTGAAAATTAGCACTAGTGCTGCTACCTGGCTCACTCTCCTGTTTATGTATATTGTGCATTGTCCCTGTCTAGATAAATAATTAAATGACAAAATACAAATACAAAATAGAACAGAAACTATTTAGCAGCATCCTTCTCAGCAGTCATATGGCTGATGCACCATGCTGTCCTGTTTGTTCATCGTTAGGATCGCACTAGATCAAATCTGAAAAAAATCTTACTTTGCTGATCTAAAATCAATGATTATCATCCACAGATTCATCCAATTACAGACTGCCTACAATTATTTATTTATTTCTATTCTGTGACATCCAAAAAAAAAACCTCCACACCAATCATGTATGATTCCATGACTGATAATGGTACCTGTTCTGCAATGTAGAAGGTTTTGCTGTTGGTCTTTTGGTGGAGCCACATGCAACGGTACGTCTCTCCGATAATGGGGTTGTATGGCTTCTTCAACCCCTGTCATGAACAAACCATGCATTATTTTAGTAAAACATGTCATATATGCAGTCAGTATGTGCACTTTGAGTGGTCAGTCACAGTTTCTGGACGCATATTGAACCAACTGACCTTTGGTTTCTTGTAAAACCCGGAGATGTACCACTTCACAACCTTCTTCATTCGGTTGTAGGCGTTTTCTTCCACAGCAGCCCTGAGAGCACAGTTCAAATGACATTGATGATATTGTGTATCCCATAATGTTAAACTTTATGGACAGAGCAAAGCAGCATCTACACCATGTAAAGACATTGTTACAACCCCTCAGTGGAGACTCCCTATTGCACCAGTGCACATTGTGGATGACACAGGGGTAATTAAGGGTCTGATTTAGACCAACCCTTAATGTAAAGTGTCATGAGATAACTTTGGTTATGGTCTGGCACTGTATAAATAAAATTTGACTGATTGAATTATTTATCACTTTACTGTCATTCAGAGATAATTTCTTCTAAAACTGCTCTTGAATCAAACATATCTTGTATTGACTATAACCTGATATTGTTATTGTTCCACTGACTTCTTAGCTGTTTTCTTGGCCAGGCCACATGATGTGCTTTTTTATTTTTAATAGTTGCATTAATTTATTCTACAGGTCAAAAAAGGTGTATGATAAAAAAACATAGTCTATACAGTGTCAAGTTGTGCACCAAACACCTCCAGATTATAGACATTTGTGTAGATTCTCAGTCATCCAGGTCATGGTAATCCTCGATCGGTCAAAACAAAAGCAACTGGACTTCTACAAAAACTAAAAATAAAAGTACAAATCCAGTTGCTTTTCATTTAACCAATCAAAGACTCCAGATTATAGATTGAAGAGATTATAGATCCAGAAAGTACAGAAGATTTAGCAAGATGTCTGTGTAGGTTCTCATTTGCCAAAGTCATCGTTCTTCTTGGTAGTTCTCGGTTTAACTGGACTGGTTCAGTTCTTTTGAACCGAGAAGAACTACCACAAAAAATATAGAAGACTTACTCTGAGAGAAAGTCTGCGTGGTAGTAGTAGTCGGAGAGTTTGTCCAAAAAGGACCTTGGTTCCAGGATGAAAGTGGGCAAGACCACCTTAGACAGGTCCATGCCAGGCCGGACCTGTTTCAGCAGAGTCCAGATCAGAGACTTATTCTCCTCTGATACTGTTTCTGTCTGAGCAGCCTCGCCAGCCTGGACAGGGAAACACAAACAGTGGTTGAGAAGTTATATACACTGTTTGTCTGCAGTCACACAGACACAGAAACAGACACCGTGTGCAGTCAAGTCCTTTGTGTAAGTGCAAAGAAAGGTTTCAAATCAGTTCCAACTATAAACATTTTGTCTCAGCTTCAGTAGGTGTTTAATTATTTCTGCTAGCTGTGAAAGTCATATTTTATCAGTATGGAGATGTGTATTAGCACTTTCACACTCGCCATCACGTCATCACAGTGCCTTGCAGACTTCCACGCACACCAACCCACGCAAGCTGTGATCAAAGCTGGTCTATATTACAGCTTTCTTGATAACCCCAGAAGAGGAACATGCTAATTTCTTCTGATTATGCAGAAAACGTCATAAATCCTTTACATCTAAAGTTGTATGTAGCCCTGCTTGCTTGCCTCTTGCCAGATTTGTGGACTTGTGGCTAGGTGCGATGTAAATGCAAGAAATACTGTAGTACCAAATACAACTGGTTATAAATAAAGTACTATATAAATGTTGATGAACGTCATGTTGTTCCACAAGTTATTTATTAAAAAAAAGATTTGCTATAGTAGCACAACAAAGCTGTAAACACACTGGATATGCAATTTATTTATTTTTTTAATGAATTATTATGCATCTCTAGTTCCTACCTCTCCCAGCTCCTCATGAGACTGCTCCAGGTACGGGGTCTCCCGCAGGTGTTCGTTGGGGTCCAGGTCTATGTAAGAGTCATCTTGACGCTCTGATGTGTCGCTGTCACTCTCCTCACTCTTCTCCAAACCTTCTGGGTCTGACTCCTCGTGGTCCTGCTCACCTTCCCGGTCTGATTTGTCTGAGTACAGGTCTGGGTCTTTCAAATGGTCGCTGTCATTAAACCTGATGTGGAGGCAGTAAGAAGGCAGACCATTTAAAAGAGAGGACTTAGCTTTACAGTAAATAGCATAGTTAAAGGTTTGATTACAAACTTACTGGAATCCGTGCATGTTGTGGGCTCGCAGGAGGCTGTAGAAATTAATGGAGTGTTCTCCACCAGTAGCTACTGTGCTCATGTCCTCCTTGCCCTCACGGATCATTGTCCTCTTCAACAGGCTGGAGCACTTCAGGGCCAACTCTAAGGCATCCATCCAGCAACGACCTGGGAAAGAGATTCACATGTGTCACAAACAAGGATCAAATTCATTTTTCCATTAATGATATAGCACAGCTAGTATTCAACCTCTGCAACAGAACCTAGATAGGACTAAAGCATGATCTGTTTGACATGAATGTTTTATGGTTCTTGTTTTTTTGGGGAGGGGTTTTTTTCGACATTGACAAAAACTCTTCTTCAAATTTCCTTCAAAAATCAGGTTAAAAGGATCCTGTTTATTCACATTTGTTTACTTTGGTTCCTTAAACCATTTATTGGTTTATTTATCTTAGGGGAAGTTGACTAGCACAACAGAAAACATTAGGAAACAGTATGTATTATGAGGACTCCAACTGTATAACCGTTCAAGGCAAAGGGATTATTTTGTGAATATGCTTCCAAGAGCTGGGTGTGTCAGGAAACTTCTCAGCATGCAGTGAGGAACAAGATTCACTGCAAAGTCTCATTAAGTCCAATTTTTTGTGCATTCTTTCATCATTAGTGCTGTTAAAGTTAATTACGAATCCCATTTGTATTGAAATAATATTTTGCGTGTGTTTTTTTATCATAAATAAACACTGCAAATAATTTTCTTGTATCATTTTAATTTGGATTACTATAAATAGTTTAAGTGCTTTAAATAATCTGCATGTTCTCTTCTAGCATCATTATTTCTCCAACAACAGGAGTCACTTCGACAAGGTGTGAATGGACAGTTTTTACTGGACTGTTCCAGCACCAGGAGGGAGCACGTTGATGGCGTTAGATATTTCAGCACCATGGACAGAGACACAGACCAGACACACACCTACACGCAGAACAAGCCACCTTGTTTTTACCTCAATCACACGCTTATTTATTCTACTGTCTTTATAACTTATCTTCAGTCTTATTGCTGACATCATTATAGAAACGGTCTTTCATTAACTCCACAAAGGAGGATGTGTTGTCAGCAGGATCGCGCTGCACCACTGTTCAGGGTAAAGTGGGAGCAAATTGTCTGTGCTGTCATTTCATGCATTTGATACTCAGTGGAAGTTTCATCTTGAAGGGGTCATATTTTGCTAAACCTACTTTTATTAGTCTTTGGTACATTTATTTGTGTATTTGGACCCTAAAAGTTCATAAAGTTTGAATTTGAACCCTCCAGGTGCTGCAAGACTATCTCTATATTCATTTTGGCAAAAATCAAGTGGCTTTCTACAACTTGTTTTAACTCCTTCTTAATTTGTTGCGATTATAATATATTGTGTCTATATAAGGTCAAGATGTCCGACAAACATTTCTCAGAGTATGGAGAAACAGGATAGAGCAGCATGGTCAACAACCTGGAGGGGGTGGGGCATGAAGTGAGTCATGTGCACAAAATGACCTTTCTCATGTCAATACTCAGAAATAGGGTTGAAGATGGACCTGTGGAGTTTAATAAATGAAGAATTCAGACCCAAGCATAACATTTGTATTTTATATAGACCACAGGGAAATGTTTTAAAATGTATAATTCCATTTAAAAAAGCAAAATATCACTCCTGTCAGTCTCAAAGACAATTGCAAACTGCCTCTTACCATCAGACTCCGAGGCGGCGCGGAAGATGAGGTGGCTGCTGGGTAATGGTTGGGTAATGGAACCCACTGCCTCTCCTTTAGGACCCTGGTAACAACAAGAGGAAAAACAGTGAGTGTTTATTTTAGATCAGCATCTTTTATTTAGAGGTGTTTTTTTTTTTTCCCCAAGAATCCTTTGTGAGTTCTTCATTTCACCTGCAGAATTTGTGTTTCACGTTCTAGTTTTTAATTCAGACTACATTAGCCCACTGAGTATGTTATTATGACTGAGTAGCAAAACAAGCTGAATGAGTGAAGTGTTTATTTCAGCGGCACAGTGGACAATGGGTAAAGCAGAAAAGCTGCCATATAAAGCACAGACTGCTAATTGTAATTCAAGTCTTTTCATGGCGCAAACAAATGGGAAAGCACTTGAAATACGAGGTCAGTGATGAATAGCAAATAACAGTTGGAGCGGATGACTGAAAATACAACAACAAATGGAAAATATGCGCTGCCAAATGTGAAAACGGCTGACTGGATGTATAATTTTCTGTGCTCAAGGACAGAGACAATAAATTGAAGACCAATTTGTAAGTCAATAAACATTAGACAACAACTTATAGAGTGTTTACCAGACTATTCCATGTTCATCTACTCAGTGGCTTTATATTTGCCTTATATTTTTGTTTGTGATAATACTTGTAATGTTCCATACATGCTTAAAAACTATACTATATTTTCAAGTGTACACTGACCTTGACAGCCCAGATGGACTGTTCCAACGGGTGAAAGAGCTTGAAGCAGAAGCCATCCTTTTTAGAAGGTCTCTCTATCAGCTCACAGGCATTGAGCAGTACTGTTCCCACCCACTGGCCATTTTTGTGGGTTTTATAGATGAGAAGGACACCTGGTTTCAGCACACACCACAACTTGGTCCAACTTTTTAAAGTACCCCGGATCTAGACACATAAAAATTCAGATACATATGACACATCTCACCCAAAATTTACATAGTGGCACCAAATTAGAGGTTTATCTGAACCATTTGATTTGTGTCCTCTAACCAGATGAGAAACAAAACATGATCATTTTGTGAATCAAGTATTTAACCCCTTCATGCAGTACACCATCAACCAACAAAAAAAGTGTAGATTACAAGATGATGGGAAAAAAACATATTTACACATGTACAGCGACTGCAATGCAAGTCTTTCTTTTAGCATAAATTCTCATTTTTGCTGAAAATTGCACAAAAAAAATGTAAAAAAAAAAAAAAAAAAAAAGGGGGGTCTTTCTTTCTCTTCAAATAAGTATGTTTCCTTGCATCTGGAGAATTCAATTTTAAGGCCTTTCCGTAGAACCACAGTTTTATTTATGATTGGCTATTGTGATGCCACTTATCTAATTTGCAGCTCTGGCTATTTAGATATTGAAATTTGCCCAAACTAACAGGATTTTACACATGTTCTGGTTAACTGTGCTATTGTAATGGCAAACACACACACCTTCAGCCAGTCGGCCATGACGATAACAGAGGGATCTGTGATGGTACTGAGCAGCTCCTTGGTTGCCCTTTTCTTTTCTTCCCTGTAGTTTTTCTTCTGCACCTACAATGTGCGCAGAGAGAAGAGGAGTCCCATTGTTAATCTTCACCACATACTGTATTTTCTTTCTGAATTACATTTGGCAACAAATGGATGGACAAACTCATGACATCCATCTTAAAACAACACCTGGCATCTTCTGACTGTAGTATGAATTATCTAACACATGTTCAATCTATCAGCACACAATACTCCCTGCTTCTACTGGTGTACTAGGTTATGAAACAGGTTGATGAAAGTTCCACTATCATTTTTTATGTGAAAATGTGGCACAAATTAATAAACCATTAGACAATAATACAGAATATGGAGCACATAACACTGTCCTGTAAAGGTGCACTTGTACCGAACTGTTGCAGTTTGGAGCCTTTGATACAATATTGAAGTGTACCGAACAAATACATGTGGTCTATGTGAAGAACGGAAACACTCAGGAAGCAGTGTGGCCGAAAGCAGAACCCGTGTACAGTGTTTCATCCATGGTATATACAATCAGCAGCGCTGCTGCAAAAAACCCAAAAAACATGACAACAGAGTATAACAGAGCCACAGAAGCCGGGTCAGACAATCGAGGTATGTTAAGTTTCACTTTTGGTTTTCAGTATATTGCAGCTTTGTGGCACAAAAGACTCCCCAGGTTCCTTTATAGCAAAAGGTTTTTATTTAACTCGTTGGCAAAATCAAGTGAACCTGCTCCTCTTCTTACTGTGAGGTCACGTTCCATGCACCTCAGGGAATACTGTGAGGCATTCAAAAACACTCAATAAATTACAGTGTTTGCCATAAATGAACACTGAATGTTCAAAAATGCATAACATGTGGGGTGCCTGTTATTGCACAAATGACTGAACAATTTTATAGAAATGTCCTGTTTCAGAGCTCCCTCCACCTGTCTCCTGCACTGTACCAAAAACTTATTGAACCGAAGAACACTGTACCGAAAAACATACTGAACCAAACTTTTTATGTACGGTTACACCCCTACATAACACTATCCATATAAAGGTATTTTTAGGGCTCATTGTACTGACAATTCATCTCCTGATATGCAAGACTTAAGCAGATCGAACCATATTTACCTTGAGAGACTCTTTCTTGGTGAGCTTTCCTCCAGACGCTGACACATCTTTGTCTGACCCATTGTATAGCTTTGTTTCAGACTGTAGAAAAACAAACACAGTGGGAAAGTTTGATTGTAAAAAGCATCGTCCTTTTGTTAATCCAATAAATGCATCTTGTTTTACTGCTGTGTAAACTGCTCTGGATAAGGTCATTTACTAAACTAAATGTAATGTGGAAGTGCTCTCTACGTAATGGGAAATCTGTTTTACAAATAATACAATCAATTGACTAAGGCAAAAGGAGAACATTAAATCAGATGTTTTCACAGCCACATCAGTAGAAAACAGCATTTCCTCTCATTGCCTCAAGCCTGTTTGGTAGCCCAAACTTAGCACAGTTAGTAGAATGACATCTATAAATGCCAGTGCAGGTGTGTGTCTGCCAACCTCTTCACAAGCCAATTGGACTGATTTCAGGTAGTGACGGGCGGGGATGTGTGGGCGTCCGAAAGCATGTCTACTTAAAGCCTTAAATGCCCACAGGCATGGACTGAGAAAGACCCAAAATACATGAAAATCAGCCCCACAGCTCAAATTGTCTGTTTAAAATCCTTTTTCTGTTTAGAGGCTTTACACAAAGTTTCCTTTGGTGGGGGATGCACTGATTTATGTAACAACTGATAGAAAAGTGTCACTGATCTGCTTCTCTGTTGTTGTTGCCAGTCTTGATAAGACACGCCCACAGTTAGGAATATATCAAATCTTGCTTCAGGGAAGACTTTTTGCAATTACTGAAATGAATATCCTGTCATATTGTACTGTGTTCCTTGTTTTCTGAAAAGTAAATAAAACTGCTGTGACTGAGGCAGACTCAGACGGCCACATTTGTACCAATGACAACATATTTGATATGGACCAGACAGAAAAATTACAAAGAAGGGCTGATTTTGGATGTTAGTTAATAAATGTTTGATGCATAGCGTGTATATGACGTGCGACTCATCTCCGTGTAGGCTACCAAATGCCTGAGGCAAGACAAGGAAAGAGAGAAAACATAAGCAATGATTCTCATATTCTCTGGTCTCCTTAAAACACACAATACAGAAGCCAATCATTACTACACATGATAGCTAATCTTTACTTACCTTGCTCTTAGAAATGGAATGTGAGTCCTCTTTCAAAGGCAGAGGCAAAAGGTCCTCCTTCACCCTCTCAAACCCTAGAGCAAAAAACACAAGAGTATGAGGACATGTTCAGCCCATCAGTATGCCGCTGATAATCAGGACATGGCATTTAAACACAGAGCAATTACTCCTAATTTCAGTAGACAACTGTGTAGTTCATTCAACACAAAGACACGAGTCCTCATGTGACTTGCTCTCCCTCTGTAGCACTGACAAAGATGTGTTACTGAAATAATCAATAAGTTAAACAAACCTTAACAACTGAGCTTCATACTTCATCAAGCATACTCTACTTGTGTCTGGTGAGGATTTGGATTTCACAAGAAAACTAAGAAAATATTCAGTTGTGGTAGGACAGGGTTTCTCTCAGAAAACAGGTTTGTGAAGGTGTGAGCACTTTTGTCTGATCTTTTTGAAGTCAGGAATGACCATTGGAAGTAAAATCTAATTTCAACCTGTTGATGTTTCTATCCAGTGACTATCAAACACACTACAGCTATCTTTTTCACCATCATAGACTAGTACCTGGGTTACTTGGTTGTTTACCTTTAACCCCTTGACGCCGATTGTTGCAAATTTGCATCAAACCCCCTCTGCTCCAAAATGCAACCAAAATACTATCTACTTGAAAGCAATTTTTTTTTTCATAACTGGAAATAAATTCAGGCGTCAAGGGGTTAATTCTTTCATGTGCTACACTGATTAACTCTACATATTGTGTATTCAGATTGATCTTAGTGGTGTTACTATATGACAGTCGTCTATCTAAAAATGTAATTGGTCTTATACAACATTAGATAAAGTTATAATAATACTGAAACAAAACTGGAGATGCTTTAAATTACATCTGTTTGGGAAACCCCACACACTCAAGTTCATCTTCAAGCTTAAGGTGAACTTAGTTTATCGTCCTCGTAGGGAACTTTGGTCTCTACATTTAACCTAGCCTAAAACATACACACAGTACCTAGCATTAGCTTTATCAATTAGCATCACCACATAGCATGAGCAACAACAGGCTAATCCAACACTAAATTTACCATTTGTGAATACATTTACAATGTCTGAAGAGCCAACCACAGTCCCATTACATAATGTCTCAGGAGCAGTTGGCCTGAGTGACGGAATCAAGCCACTGTTAGCTGGCATCCGTCTGAATCTCCTAATCTGAACCGGGCTCAGGCCATAGGTAAGTTGGCCGGTGAAAGGAGGATCCCAGCTTTAATCTATTAATTGGCTGGAGGACTGTGACTGTGGTACACAAAGACACGGCATTTACTGAAACACTTAATCCCAGCCCACAGCCTACAAAGCAGTTTCAGAGAAAATCATTTGTGTTTCATTGGAGCTGTGCATTTGTGTTCCTGATGTGTATTTGTGTTTTGGTGTCTAAGTCATATAACCTCAGCAACAGGTTCCCCTCGGAGATCCCAGTGGAGGGTGGCACCGAAGGCCTGATGGTAACAGAGGTCCTGTAAATATTTTATGCTTCCTGTCACCTATCTATAGGTCCCCAGTATTCAACACAGAATGAATACACAGATACTTTAATTTCATTACTATGAGATGTAATATGTTTAACATTTGGAGAAGAATAGCATTTGGTTTCATTATAGTTCTGCACTAGTTCCCTGTATAATAGTAATCTACATACAGCTATTTGCTTGGGCATTTGTTAAGGTAATGAGTGACTTCTATTTTGTATGAAACAGCAGTCAATGTATTTTGTGTATCATGAAATACCAAATGTCCATATATTCACAAAGAAAGTTAATGAAACCAACGTACTTCCTAACAGTACATAATAGGGAGAATTTTCCTTTAAAGGGGTCATATTTTGCTAAACCCTCTTTTATTAGTCTTTGGTTCATTCATTTGTATATTTGGACTCTAATAGTTCAAAAAGTTTGAATCTGAACCCTCCAGATACTGCAAAGCTATATCTAATTTCAGTTCAGCAAAAACCAAGTGGATTTCTATAACCTGTGTCAATTCCTTCTTAATTTGTTACATTTTATAACTAGTTATGTTATGACCTTTGCGTATATCAAGACTTCTGACGAACATTTCTCAGATAATTGTTTATCAGCAGCAGTGGTTGTTGTCCATACTGAAAATATGGACAAACTTCAAGCCGATTACCTAAAATGTTTAGCTGTTGGTTGTATTAATGAATAGAAGTGGCTGAATGGGACAGAGCACAGCCAACAACCTGGGGGGGTGGGGCATGAAGTGGCTCATTTGCATTTAAAGGGCCAGCCCTCAAAATGACCTTTCTCGTGTCATTACTCAGAAAGAGGGTTGAAGATGGACCTGTGGAGTTGAGTTAATGAAGAATTCAAACCCAAGCAGAGTAGTTTACAGTTTATGTAGACCACAGGGAAATGTTTTAAAATACATGATTCCATTAGAAGTAGAAGTAGAAGTAGAAGAAGAAGAAAAATAATATCACTGCTTTAACTACAGTGACTGGCGAGAAACCTTCATCAGTACAGTGATGAAATAAAGCACTTTTATGTAGATTTAATCAAAGAACAGCTCTTTGCAGCACCAAGAGGGCAGCAGGTCCACCATGGTTTACAGTGAGACTTCAACAACCGTGGGCTGCACACAATCATGTGGCTTTTAAGAGCACTTCAGCTAGCTGGATGACTGTTGGATGTCAAACATTACAACTCTCCCATCAGCATCCATGAAATTATCAGAAAACTAGAATAATAACCTTTTCTTCCAACTCACTGCATCCAACAACCAAGCTGTAAAGTGGTATGGCAAATCTTTCTCTTTACTGTCTGTGTTTCAGTGCAGCTTTAGTTCCAGTTGCACATTCTCTGAAGTATCAGGCCATCTGTGCACACTTGACAGATCTCCATGCCAACCTCAGCCAACTTCAGCTAGAAAACAACTCAAGGGCAATTCTGCCATTATAGAAAGTCACAAGAGGTTACATGACTCATTGTCTTTCTCCTATTCTAGGTGGATATGGCCCAGAATACAAGATGGAAGATTATAGAAGAATTTAATTGGGATGAAGTAAGTTAGATCAGACACTAGCGTTTAGTAAGTTGAACTAAACCCATTCAGATCCATTAATAGCAACATAAGCCCCAGGTCCTGAACTTACTAATGATGCAATTTATAATAAAGCAGTCCAATTACTCCAATATAATCAGGTGTCCTGTTTTTATTTGAGACTTGCACTTCAATGGCACAATAAAACTGAGTCTAGATATGTACAGCCTAGAGATAGACTCAAGAAAAAATATGCATATACACATGGAAACCTTTGTTGTGATGCTCCCATACAGGAAAGCAGTTAACATTCAGTCATGATGTCAAACATTGAAAATATTGATCTGATTCTGTTGTTGGATAAAGATAATATGATGAAAACGTCTAAGTGACTTAAAGGACTCATATTTTGCAAAACCCACTTTTATTAGTCTTTGGTATGTTTATTTGTGTATTTGGACCTTAGAATTTGAACCCTCCAGGTGCTGCAAAGCTATCTTTATATTAAATTTGGCAAAAATTGAGTGGATTTCTAAAACCCGTTTTAATTCCTGCTCAATTTGTTAAGACTATAACTAGTTACATCACAACATTTGCATATAGAAGGTCAAGACTTCTGACCAACATTTCTCAGAGTACGCCATAATTGTTTATCAGCAGCAGCGGTTGTAGTCCACACTGAAAATATGTCCAAACTCCGAGCCAATTACCTATAATGTACAGTTGTTGGTTGAATGGGACAGAGCAGCACAGTCAATAACCTGGAGGGGGTGGGGCCTGAAGTGGCTCATTTGCATTTAAAGGGCCAGCGGCGCTCAAAACCACCTTTCTGGTGTCATTACTCAGAAACAGGGTTGAACCTGTGATGGACCTGTGAAGTTGAATTAATGAAGAATTCAGACCCAATCAGAGTGTTTACAGTTTATGTAGAGCACAAGGAACTGTTTGAAAATGCATGATTCCATTTAAAAAAGCAAAATATCATTCCTTTACTAGCACTAACAGATGGGTTACAGATGTACAGTAAAGGGCTTCAGTTACTGAGACTGTGCAACTGGATAGTGTTCGACTAAAGTAACGTCTACATTAGAGCTATAAGAAAGACATCAATAAATCCTGGCAGAAATATTTGATATGTGCAATGTTGGTGTTCACTGTGGACAAACAGATTTTCTTTCCCTCATGTAACATTTTAGAGTACCGTGATGAGAGATCTGCTCAGATGACTCATCTTTCACCATATTTTTCCACAAGCGGTCAAGTGCATGTGAGAGAAACGAATACATACCATGCTTAATGATACTTCATACATATAATGAGGGCTCTAAATAGAAATCCTCCTTAGAAATAATGAATAAGGTTATGAGCTACAGTAAAAATCTCCTTAAGGTATCTCAATTCTATTTTAGGCCACGAGATATTTGTCAAATTCTTTGATTGTGTAAGAAGAAAAAGACAATGCCATGGCTTAGAAGTGAGTTTTATAATACGGGCTAAAGTAAAGGTTTGTTAAGCCTCAGCAGTGCAGATCAGTGTGTGAAGCCACAAGGAGATTTAAGGCACAGCATTTCATAGAGAAGTATGTGCATGTGCTGGGATTTGAAAAGGTAGGTGTACATCCTTTTTGGAATAAGGATCTATTCTTCTCTAAGCTGGCACTGTTAAATTTACACATTAAAAGGCTGCTAAAATGACTGAATGTTAGCTGTACAATGTAGTAATAGAGAGCTCTGCATCTTTTACAATGGAAAAAAACAGTCCTCTGCCATATTATCCGCAAGTGTTTTCCTTTAAAAAGTAAGGCTTCAAGGAATGCAACAAGGATCATCTGGCCAAGATTATTGTCCTGTCATACCGATGATACAACACTGCTGACAGATGCCACCGGGGCTGGCTAAGGTCAGAGCCCATACAAGGATTATTCCAGAGAAGTGGACGTCTCTGTTTTGGCATTTACATGAAGCTCAAATGCTAAATTATCCATCTTAAGTGCTCTGTCCTATATAGTTGCATTTTAATGTGAAATGGCTTAAAGAGTAGCTGCCAGTGACATGTGATTAAATATTCACTGAGCATAATCGTCATGTCCATCACCGAGAACTGCAGCCAAACTCACAAAACTTGGCAACAGAAAATCCACCTAGAGCAGAGGGATGAAGATCAATAAGAATTTATATCTCACAAAATATACTTGCTAAAAACTATAGATTCAGTTCTGATCCTCTAGACATGTGTGGTGGTGTATTTACTTGCAGAGACCCCGCCCTCTGCTTCTATTTTGGGGAGTGGGTTTGTATCACCAGCCAGAATAATCACAATGCACAGACTCCAGTCACCTGTCTTTATATCCTTTCTGTTCTACGTTACAGGTATGTCTGAGAGACATGACTCAGAGTAAAGCACAAACGGATTTATTGAATCGCCTTGTCCTGTCAACTCAAAAGACAGGATTATGTGTGCATTCACTCACAACATTCCCATGGTGCTGTGAGAAGGTATGGTGGTCTTTATCAGTGCTTTAAACCACATCTGCTGCGACACAATAAGAAAATACTGTCTTCTTTCTGACGGGCAAAGTTTGAACAGTCTGTTTACATAAAACGGCAAAGAAATCCTATTAAGACTTCACTGAATCTACATTTTTTCCCCCCATCACCTAGTTTCTAAGGTCATGTTTGAACAGCTAAATCTCACCAGTGAATGAAAGCTTGAAAGTGAGTGTGAGTGTATGTGTGTGTGGGCTGACGTAGGATGAGACTCATGCCTTTCTGCAGACTGACCAGGGTATTTGTCTATAAAAAAAAAAAAAAAAAACTGGGGCTGCAGTGATCTTGCTCTGCATCAAAGATCACAGACAGGAGAGCTAGTAAAAAAGAAGAGCCATGCCTTCCCGGTAATGATCTGCGTCACAAAATAAAAAATCTAGTCCAAACCAGCTGTAACATTCAACCAATGTGCAACAGAGTACTGAAAATATAAGGTCAATTATGTATGACTAGCACACTTCCCTCCCATGCGTCTTTCATTCTACAGACGTCTATTTTACCCTCACCTTCAGCTGTAGCATTGTGGTATTCAGCACACACCCCTGAAATCCTCCCATTTCACTCCAGTCATGATTAATGCAACACTGAATCATCATCTTATCTTGCTGGAAAGCTGTAAGGCACTCCCTGCAGAGGTGCTGCCGTTAGCCCTGCTTCCTACTACACCTCACATTTAGCAGTGTTCATTAAAGCAAATTTCATTTCATAGTTCCATTCTCATACTGGAGCATAAACTGGAAATGCAGGTTTAATACAATGCTGTGATTTTTGAAACCACAGGTGATGTATTGTATGTACTTATTGTAATGAAGGTTTTGTTATTGAACAAGATGAAAAAATGTCTACAACTGAAATTTCAGATAAGTGGTTCCTCTGAATGAATACGCAGAATACTCAAAATGAATCTGGCTCTTTCTTTGTATATAATAATATCCATTTTCATATAAATCAAGTGTATAAGTGTTTATCTCAAGTTGTTTTTCCTAGTTTTTGGTGGATATTGTACATAAATAGTGTGTGACAATGATCAAGAAAACTATTTTGCCTCATGCATTATCTTGCGGTCATGCAGTGGTGGTGGTGGGGGCAATGATTTAAATTGTGAATTGTCCTTATCCATGACAGAAACAGCTAGATTTGGCTTATCTTCCTCCCCATTTCAAGCTCTACTCAAAGGCAGAGGACAACTTTTTCCTGGCTGCTGCAGAATATTTTGTATGAATTATTAAGGTTGCTATGGCAACAGGTGACCTGAGAACAACAAGTAAGGGAGAAAGCCCTCGGCCCATTTTGTCTTCAAAACACATCAATTTTAGGGAGGAAATTGTCTGAGCATTTGTTACTTTGGAAAACTTGCCATGGCAACATCATCTTTGCTGTTAGTGTGAGGTTGAAGAAGTGAAAGACAGATGAACATGCACAGGCGTAAATCTATCAAAGTAATGCGAGTAAAATCAAAGACAAACCGGTAGATTTAAGACAAATATATACACACATAATGCCTTCCCTTCTTAATGCAACATACAGACAGGTAACATGTTTCCTTGTATGCTGGCACTGATTATTTAAGTCTTCAAAGTCTACTCGGGTTTTCCTTTAATTTTTCACCTGTTTGCACAACACAGGTGTTCTTTGCACCACTTCTTGTTCGTAATCAAACACCCAATCGTTCCCAAGGTTATCTGCATACTCTGACACTTCACTGAATGTTCCTACATGTAATACGCTGACCTCTAGATAATTAGATTATTCCATCTAATTACCGACCACAAGACTCTGCTTTTTCCACTCTTCTTCACCGCACAATTGTCCTATTTTCAACCTCTAAATCAATTTTGTTTCCAGTTAGTTCCTCACAGAGATGAAGCAAATATCAACAAACAGCACAGATGAGACGACTCGATCGATGTCAAAGAATCTGCCTTTTCATTCAAGGATACATAAGTACTAATTTTACAAATAGAAAAAAACTGTGTATTGAAGGTTATCATGGTGGTTCACAGACGTTTGGATGGATGGATAGATACATCAGCTCATTCTTGTCCTTCAAACCCAGTTGTTTCTCAGACTGTAAGTTTACATGATCAAGGTAAATAAATTGGGGGGGAAAAAAAGTGTCCGGTATCATATTAAAAAACACTTTTACCCAGTCTGCAACCAGTCAGCTTGATGAGACAAAAGTGCATTGTCTCTTGGAAGGGGTGTTATTTCAACCAGGATGTGTCTGGATAAGAGGGGGGCACATTAGGTGGTTGTATTACCACGGCTGCTGCTTTGTGTCTGAGCTCTATTTATAGTCCATCGGGGCCAGGTTTGTGCGCACTGTCAGTTCCTCGCTCCATGGTAAAGTCTACAGGCAATAACCTGGTGTCCCATTGTCTGGTATTTTAGAAGAACCTATAGGGCTTAACTGCCATTTGTGCTCATGAAAATAGCATGGCAATAAATATAGCAATGATTGCCAATCGATAAACTATCATGACAGCCAAGTAACAGAAAGTGGAGAAGAAAGCTTCCTCAGATTTTAAAGGAAAACCACATTTAAGACAGTGGAAGTAAATACAAGTGCATGTTTACTAAAAATGTAACTCAAATTAGGAAGAGAGAGAGAGAGAGAGAGAGAGAGAGAGAGAGAGAGAGATGTATGGGATGGAGAACACGGTGTGAGGGGCAACTTTTCAAACCCTCGAGTTTTTTTTTGTTTTGTTTTTTTTT
>JAQQZY010000005.1:42888399-42917889 GCA_030068375.1 Ostorhinchus rueppellii
GAGAGAGAGAGAGAGAGAGAGAGAGAGAGAGAGAGAGAGAGAGAGAGAGAGAGAGAGAGAGAGAGAGAGAGAGATGTATGGGATGGAGAACAGGGTGTGAGGGGCAACTTTTCAAACCCTCGAGTTTTTTTTTGTTTTGTTTTTTTTTAAGTAACAAGCACTTACAAACTAGCCCCCCAAACTCGCCCCCACTGGCAAATTTGTACTTAATGAAAACTGACAAAACTGGAGTTCAAAGACTCAAACTACTAAATAAATACCACCATGAATTCAGTCAGTGCACATGCACATCTTTTTCAGTTTCTTCAGCAGCATTTGGCAAACCAGTGCAGAGGTGCAAAAAACACCACCAACTGTCGCTGTCACATGACGTGTGAACATGTTACACACTCATAATGCCCAAATCACGTTACCTTGCTCGGCAGCTGGATTGGTGAGGATAATTTGTTATATATATCCCATCCCATATTCCCACATTATACTGCACTGATAGCTCCAGCTGCACATATAATACGGTCAGCGATTGGACACGCTGTAACAAAATTTCAAACCCAAAGTTATATGTCAATTAGCTGAAAAAGATGAAGTAGCAAACATAAATAAAGCAGAGGCTTTGACAACACTAAAGCACTGAAACTGAAGCCGACTTCTGCCGTGAGTGTTTTTCTGTGGACACGTCCTTGAAGATTTAACATATACATATTACAGCAACGCAAGAATCACGCGTGCAAACTCCGCTGTGAAGCCTCTGTCGGCATAAGCATAAACAAATAGGGGGAAAAAAGAGAACATAGTGCAACCAGCTGTCAGATACAGTCTCTATATGAAAGCTAGATCCTGTTACAGCAGAGCATTTAAAATAAAGATGAATGAAGCAGAGGCTGAGAGCCGACTGCAAGACAAATATGTGACTCAGACAACATACTGCAGTTCCATTTCATTGGCTGCAGGAGGAACGAGTTTACAGGGGAAATAGTGGGCTTGAAGACATAAAGGTCACCAGACAAAACCTTCGGATGAGGCAAGATGATGTCCAACATTTCCCCCTACACTCAACAAGTATTGCTGAATTGTCCTTGAACAAGGCTCGCTGAGTTGCTCATTAGCACACAGCAGAGGCCTGGAGGTGAACCAGGTGCTGCGAGTCTGCATTAGTGTGGCATTGTGATGGTGCAAAATAGCTTTGTGCGCAGTCAGCCTTTCCTGAATAATAAAGGTTAAAAACAGATGCCTGCAAAGGCAAAGCAGGGAACATCCATCCTCCCAAAGCTCCTGTGGGTACAGTATCTACAGGCCCTGTGGCTGCCAGCTGTCAGCCCCCAGGTTTATGTCCTTTATAGCATCACAAACAAGAGAAAAACACAGAGGAAGTGATTTTACAAATGAACACTTCACAGATTTAATCCTAAATGTCATGTGGGATTAGTTGTACTTCTAAAAACCAGGATTATCACTACTCTTTCATAGACGTATCACTGGAACCTGAGTAAAGCCAAAGCAGTGAAGCTGAGGGATGAGCGTTCCACATTCGTCACACTCTACACTTTCACCAGCCTACTTAAACTACTGTGGTCTATCTGATTTATTCTGGGATATACAAGAGCTCTTGAAATAAAGAGTCATATTATACCATCTAAAATTGAATGTTGGATGCCTGACATAAATGAGCATCAGTTTTCCCTGAATGCTTCATTTACAATGCCAGATGTAACTGTGGCATGGGTGAATGTTAATCATCATGTCTTCCAGGCACAGTGCGCAAATTAAATATACAGTCACATCCAACAAACTTTTCAGATTGTAGTTGCCATATTAATACCTTTCTTGTCTGTCTGTTAGACCACGACTGGCTAAATCCCTCATTATACTGAACAATTTACAAGGAAAGAATATGTACTTGAATAAAATTCTGTGATGTTCTTTGTTACTCTAACATATAAGGATGAACCTGAAAAGTTTCTGTATCAAAGGAAGACAGAAAAATAAGATAAATGTATGTATGTCAATTGACTCTATCTGTGTCAGGAGCCAAAAGGGCCAAATTTGTGAATGTTCAATCAGAACAAAGCCGGCTTTTTGGGAGGGGGGCTCCTGAAGCTAAAAACAAATAAAACAAAAAAAAACAAAACCTCTGCTTCAGGCAGGGACCGAAATAAAATTAATGCAATAAATAAGAAGTATTTTTACTTGTAAAATGTGACAAACTATTACATTAAAATTCCACACTAAAAATATGAAACTGATACTGAAGCTACAACAAAGTAAAATGCAGCGTATTCAAACAGTGATGACAGACATGAGATATAGTTGTTATGATACCATAAGATGGAAATGTTCTTTGGCGAGACTCGCACCTGCATACAACTGACAATAACAAGCAACATGGCTGTTATTTTAGAGAGTTTAGAACACCGAGTCATTTCTCTTAAACTCAAGCTTTCTCAGTGTGAAAAGACTTCTCAGTGAGAAAGTAGTAGAAAATGATTCATCACTCCACGAATAAGCACAGGAACAAACACCTTTCAGTGACATCACCATCAAACATCTGCTAACAAGCTGTATGAGAAACAACCACTTCACTCGTCACAGCCACTGTTACATGGTTACTAGTCTATCACGACGCACAATTACAGAACCTACTAATAGGGCAGCAACGCTTCTCTGCAAGAAGCTCCAGTGAACCCCCTCTGTGCATCATTGTAGACCCACCTGGCAACGCGATGGGTGACAGCTCGTTATAGCCCCCGAAGGAGGCATTGCGGATGAGTTTGCGTCCGTCCGGGTGTGGAGGTCGCAGAGAGGATGTCCCGCCGCACGTGGAGAAGCGGCGGCGGCTCAGCAGGCCCTCCTCCTTCATCATGGGGCCGGCAGAGGGGTCCCTCGGTGGGTCAGCGGACGGGCGGGTGGGTGCCAAGGAAGAGGTGGGGGTGGAGGGTGGGGGGGACTAGTAAGGAAAGTCAAGGGTAGGATGTGGAGGGGGGTCGGGAAACAGTCCGATCCGTCCCACGCAGCTAGTGAGCCGAGCGATATGAACCAACCAGCACACAGACACACATCCACACAGAGCAGAGGAACTCAGATGTCAGACATGGAACCGGCTCTGTATGCTGCCTCCCTCTACACCTCCTCCACTCGACTGCTGCCTCTCTCTCCCCTCTGTGAGTGCGTATGAAAGCAGCAGCCTGTAAGTACTTAATAATGATAAGCTGAGCCCCTCCTACTCCCTCTCCTCCGGATGGGTAGGAGAGCTGCATCTTAGCTGGAAAATATACCCTTATGTTCCACATCTCACCACTTTTTTTTTTTTTTTACTGTTCAGCCAATCTCTTGCGACACTTTTAATTCATTATTTCTGATTAAAAAAGGGACACTTCATCAGCTTTCAAGTGTTTTTCAAGGCATTAGTCATGGAGGTAGCATGTCTGTGACGTTCGTGACGCTTGGTCGAATTCTTAAAGGTCGCTTTAGCTGAATTTAGTTAAACCATTCCCTCCTAATAGTGGATGGAAGAATCACAGGGAGAATCTGGCTGAGATAAGTGTGACTTTTCTCACTCAGTTGGGGGCCATCAACAGCTTACATTCTGGGTGAAAACTTAATATTTCTAATTTGGACATAATACTCATAAAAGATATTCTTAATGTAGATGTGAAAATTCATCACGCAGGAGCTCAATCTGCTGTTGATTTATGGCTCCCAGCTCGACCAATCTTAGAACCATTAGTTTCAGCAAAATAACATCAGGGTTTGGGTTTAATAAGATCTGATACACTGATAAATATGGTTTCCAGATCATACAACCTACTCCTTTTTTTATATGGGAGTCTCAGGATATTATCAAGTTATTTGTAACTTGCAAAACATGCAGGAGGATCTAATTGTAAAACTGAATTATAATGTTCAGAATTACATTTTCATTATTGTAATATGAATGGCTGTATTTTCTGTCTCTTCACCATTTTATACTAAGTGGCATCCAGCATTATGAAACATTATTGCCACTTCCATTATCTGAGTGTTTAAGTTGGTTTCAGTCTCCAACATCATTGCCAGATGTCATTAAACAACAAATCCCGAAGCTTTAATTGCAGCTTGAACTTGGTGAGAAAACAAATTCATCTAAAGATCCATTTAATGATTTTCAGATATGTTCTCAGCACTTAATTTCATGCATGATGGACTAACAGCTGAAATTAGTTATTGAGCTAGGAAACAATGGTTTAAAAAAACAAATGTAATGTATCTGCAGAACAGAGAGGCTGGATTTGTTTGGCTGTTGCCTTTGTACATCATATATTTGTCATCACACAAGTGTAAATGCCCCCTGTTGCTGGAGTACTGTTGCAAGCTACTTTATTTTTTCCTCATTACAGAGCTGGGTGATTCATCAGTTGGATTTCAGTTAACTGGGATATATTCTGTGAATTTGACAAAAGTGAATTGGACCAGGATCACTGGCTCTAGTTGTTCAAGGAGTCTGAAGTTGTTCTAAGCTTTATCAAGATGTCAAAAGATTATAATAAGTGGTGTTTGCTGGTTTGAAATAGATTTGTTGTTGGTGACATTGACTTAAACCCCCTCTGGTTCATGCCGAAAGCTACATTCTGAATTCACTGATGACAACAGGGGAGATCATGACTTCTGAATCAAAGCCGATGAAGCATCTGCCAAGTGGACAGTGAGGTGGCTGCACCTAAAATCCTGCTTTGTACAAAACTCTAGGCCAGTGTTTCTCATGGGATCACTCCTGGGTGTTTTGTTTTGTTTTTTCAGGTTAGAATATATAACAGGTGGAACTAATGTTTTAGCGTTGGAGCACCCTGGACTCATTTTAGAGAGTACATTAAACCAATCTACTGCCATGGTGATCTGCCACTAGACTAGACAGAGTTTAGGTTTGGAGAATGGGCAAGGATTGGCCTGAATAGGAAAAGAAACAATGTGCAATGTTTCTGTTTTGCACAGTTTGCACTTTAATGTTCTGAAATGTGTAATGTAAATGGGCTCATTTCAGCCACTGATACTGTTAAAATGTTCAGATTTGTCACCAAAATTTGTTTGTTGTTCTTAAAAAAAAGTTCATTTTTTGTCATAGTTCTACGATAGTTTTGCATTTCCTATTTTCATTTGGAAAAATATTGTCTCAGGGAGCAGTGTTGTTGAGTTTGTATTCTTCAAGTAAAAAAAGTAATTTTTAATTTGAACAAAAAAATATTTAAGGAAAAGCAAAAAGTATTGTTAAAATATTGATGATTCTTTCAATAAAAGTTATAATTCCACCACTGTTACAATGTTGCTAGGGTTAAGGGTGGCCTGGAGATTTTTCGTCCTACATAGGGGGGCCCGACAGAAAAAGATTGAGAACTACTGGTCTAGGCTATTCTTCAATGTTAGACACACAGAAGAACTTGTTCATAAAATAATAAGATTTCTACTAAAACTCCAAACTCTAGTTAATGCTTAAGTGTAAACCTTTCTTAATGAAAGTTAATGAGAACAGCAGAAAAATCTCACATAATTGTCCAACCAAACTACGCCTTAGAAGCAGCTTGTAATCTACATAGACAATCAACACAATCTACACATACAGACAAACATATGGGCTCTACTGAGGACAGAAAGCAGGACTTTATGCCGTCACTGCTCAGATCACCCTACTATATTTAGTAAATGTATTCAAACATATAGCCAAAACTCTAAGCAGGAAGCAAATCAATGAAAATGCACTGAATCCTAGTAAGTGTATTTCATGTATTTTAATTTTCATCAGCTTCATCTTCTGTCACTAAAGAATCAGAATTTCCATAAAAAAGTCATCTGATGTTCTTATACATTGCATCTGTTCTTCCTGATCACCTTTCCTCATGTCATCCCCTCTGTCTGTCTCCTGTTCCTGTGTTTTCCCTCTACAAATGTATATAACGAAGTGCAAACACCTCCTGAAACAAAAGTCTTAAATAGTTTTAAAGACAAGTGAAGTTTGAAGTGACACTGACTATAAATTACTGGCCAACAAATCTGCAACACATGTATGAACCCTACCCTATTTTGGAAGTAAATGTTATCTGAGGCAAGAAGAAAACAAAGAGGTTCTTATTGTTATCCATTTTCGTGACTTTACATATTGTTATATTATATAGGTTATTGTACTGACTGCTGTGTTTGGGGCTTGGGGAGATAATGACGGTTATTGTCATAGTTTATGTCAAAAGGCGAGAGACTTATAACAGGATTGTGCAAGGACCCCAGTGGTTACTGTATCTGTGCAGAAATGACGAGACAGGCTGAGCATTGGGCCTTATCTTTGAAATCTAATCTGAGCTACACAGTGTCTGCTGTTCATTCGTCACAGTCCACTGACATCTCCATCTACCTATCACCCAACCTGCCCTATTTCCCTGCTAGTCACTTTAGCTGACTAGCTCCTTTTCTGCTGGCGTCACGACAGACTTACCTATCAACAGCCTACACAGACACTTAATCCCATAAAGCTCCAGCTAAAAAGGTAAACACTTTGCTGCAAAACAACAACCTACAAAGTAACTGATGAAACCGAAAGTGATAAATCAACAGCCGAGTCCTGCTGGCTCAAACATGCTTTAATTAAAGCAGATAATTAGGGTGTGCAGTATGTATAACTCAAATCCCAGAACTAATTAACCTGTTTGCAGAGGAAGTCAATTTCTGCTTCTCCAATTCGATTTGAGAAACATGTTCCAAGTATAGTTATAATCTGGGACATTTTAAAAGCTATTTCAAGTGAATTTAGAGCTAATCTTCTTAAAAAGTAACTCTAAAGACACTAAAAAATATTTTGCACTAATCTATCGACTCAATACAAACACAAATCAAACCTAGAACCATTCACATGTGAAACCTAGCGTTAGGACTGTTATCAATCTGTTCAAAATGTTTTGTTTGATAAATGTTTGATATTTTTATAACAAGTAGAAAGCTTGACCTTCCCTCATCTAACAGCCAAAACGTCATGTGGTGTCATCAGTTAAACAAACAAATGTGAGCATTGTTTGAACATCAGCTCTCTCTCAACTTAACTGGTGGATGGAGTTACAGCTGTGTCCCAAGTCTACTTGTTCCAGTGCTTTGTGTGTCATGTGTATCAGGTGAGTTGCTGTGAGGTATAGGGTGTGTGACTGCGACAAACAGGACACTACAGAGGAGGGCATTTACCACTGCCCTTTGCATATAGACATTACAGTATACTTTGATAAGTCTGTAGTGTCAAAAAAAAGTCAAATAAACTGCCAGCAAACTGTATCAGTCAACAAAACTACAACCAGAATATTCAACAGACGGTCAACAACATGGTCTCCCACCAATTCAATCCATCTACAACCATGTGATACAGACAGTAGCTCACATGCAGCCAAACATGTCTAGTCTATACAAATGCTACAAGGAGACCCTGTAAGCCTGGGATTAGCTTTGTAACAAAGAGGCTTTTTGAGCACAGGCCTTCATATATCATCTGCACTATTCCTCTCCACAGACTGAAGGATCTTGTTTCTATCCACATGATAACTTTGGTATGCTAAAGCAATTTCATGTCAGCGTGACAATCTGTCCTCATGAGAGCCCACACCTAAACAAAATACTAACACTGTAAACTACGACACACAAACCAACACCAGCTACTGCGTAAAAATTAATGTGAAAAGGTAAAATACTAACAGTGTCAACATATCTTAATCACTCAGTACTAATCCATACTGTACCTTGCTTCCCCTGAGGCTACAGCTTTTTAAAAAGTGTCCCAAGGTCAAGTGCAGATAGCAGTCTATTTGCCGGAACCATACTAACAATGATGGCTGTTTAAGTTCCAAATACTGTCAGTCCACAGAAGCCTTCGGCCGTCTGAGCAGAGCTCAGGACCTCGGGCCAAGATATTGTCCATCATGCAATCCTGTAGCCCCTGTACTTCCACAGGCTCCTTGTTATCTACGGTTCATATCTGCGCTGTCAAGTCTTGTCCCTCTTAGTGCTCAGGCCTCCCAGCTATTCATTGGATGAGCATAGGCAGAAGACGGAGCACCGGATTGGCCCAGCCCCCTCTGGGTTGTTAACCCCGTCTGACAGGGCATAATCCCTGAAGCTGAGCTTAAATCCATGCTGACCCCACCTGCTCTCTTGCTCTTCCATTCCCGTGCTTTCTCCTCCGTTCAACTTATTTCTATCCCATTTTTTAATTCATTTCTTTGTTTTTAGTTTCTTTCTCAAGTCTGTCTGTGTTATTACATGTTACACCATTGTCATTCTCTGCACTCTTCACTCAAAAAGACTTTCTGTTTACCTGGAAAGGTGACAACACGTCTGGGAAAGGAGGTTAAAGTGAGAGCAGCTTCAAAGCCAATTGAAGAGGCCCTGTCAAACAACCTCCCAGTTTATTTTGGTTATCAGTGAGTCATAAAGAAAGCCTGACTCAACTGACAGCCAGACCATAGCCCCGGTGAGGTTTGTCTGGTTTGTGTTTATGTAATGATGCAACAAAACTCAGATTAAACCAAATAATCCAAACATATCAACAACATTATGAAATCAGACAACATAATGATAAACAACGTTTTGCAAGATATAAAAACTATTACAAACTATTATCTCTGCTGCAGCCAAAGAATCCCTTAAATCTGTCTAAAAAGCAAACTAATCTCTACGTGCAATGGATGATAACTTAACCTGACAAACTATGAAAATAACACTTTTTCCAAAATGAGTCAGACAACACACACACATATATATAGTCATATTATTACATATATTGTTTTTCTACTTATGTCTAAAATAACACTCATCATTATCATTATAAATACATACATATATTTAAGGATTACAGCAGTCCTGATGTCTAGATCACTTTACGCTGCTGGTAACTAGATTTGAAAATGAAGATCTCACACGCTAACATATCTGAAATCAAATTACTGAATCAATACCAGTACACGTAATTTTACCATCACATAATCTATACCATTAAAACCCCCGCCCTAGTGTTTTTACATTTTACACACTGCCATCCCAGTACTGAGTTATAAATGGATTAGAAAGTATATTAATCTAAAACTAAAACACAGCATCACCATGAGAATCTGCAACATTAGCAACCTAAAATCCAACAAAACCTTGCATTTTATTGCCATAATATGAAAAAGAGTAAGAGCAAACCCAAAAAAATCAGAAAAACATTCAGTTTGAAAACTTCTATGATACACCTCTGGCTGTGTCCCAATTAGAGTCGTCCTTGGAGAAGGTTGAGAAACATTCTAATTACTGGCTACAGACCATGTACACAGCCCCAATTACACACTTGTGCATAGAGGATAATCACTTGTGCTGGTCACTATGAGGTGAAGTCCTTCTCTCCTGGGGTACAACCAAGTATAATTATGTCTGAAGAAAAAATGTATTAACCACTTCAAAGAAATTCCAGGAATTTTATGTTTTATGGGGAGCACTGTCGGGTTAGCAGCGTAATTCATAATAAAAGTACAGAAAAAATGTCATTCTCACACATTAGCTGTGAGTATTCACAGCAAGTTCCACAGCCCAACACTCAAATTCAGAAATAACTTTTTCACAGCAGCAGTAACCACCTTCTGACTCTGATGTCTCAGTGAAGCACAGCTGACTCTTATCAACAGCATAGTCATTTAGAGCCTAAAACTGAGCTTAATATGAAGATGACTAGAAATTTAGTCAAGAGAAAACAAGTCAGAGCTCAAACTAAAACCACTTCGATGCAACGCCTTGAGTTTCTTCAAGTGCAAATGTGTTTCCATGGATACCCTTTATAGGGCTCCAGGGAGTCTTGGGTCAAGACAAACCATTTGTGCGTTCTTACTGATATTCAAATGGACTTCTGGTTAAAAGATGATGTTTCTGGATAGGATAGATACCAATGGGGACAGGTGTACCTTTACTGAATATTTATGATGCATAAAGATACAGTTACCCACAAATGTCTCTAATCCAGGCAGAAGTGCACCAGTGCAAGCTTTTATTAAAACCATCACAGGTGACTGATTTTAAAGGGACATACATGAAGTAGAAGGAGGTCTATTAGTCAGTGTTATGTGTCTGTGATGCTCAAAAAGGAAGGACACCATTTTTTCCACTATTTCTACTGTGTTAGTGTTACTCCCTCTTCTGGTATAAAGAAATATTACAAACAATGATGGCATAACTAGACACATGTACATAGAGTGCCATTTCAGTGGAATATTAATGCTTTGAGGATCCTAAAAATGTGCCAAGGATGCTGAATAATCAAATGTAAAAATCAAAATTACATTTCTGATGACCGTAGCATACTATTGCCATGATACTGTGTAAGAGTTTCATTAACATACCCAAATCCAGTAGCCACAGAGCATCCACAAAACTTAAGTCATCTTTCACCTGTGATACTGACAGGTCAGAAGCTCACTATACTGGTCAGTAGCATCCACAACCAGAGAGCTCAATAACATTTACAGTAAGCACATTTTTTCAATAGTGACAGCCATGATTGGAAGGTTGTGTCAAGCAAAATGTCATCAAGCAAAACTGCTTGTTAGAAATCACAGGCTTTCTTAGCTTCTCATAAGGTAACAAAACAAGTTTAAACTGTTCAACTTCAAACAAAATAGATATTTTTAAAATTTACGTCAAGAAAATCTTGCAGCACAACTATGACAGACAATCCACAAGGGGGCAGTGTAACACAAGGACAGTGCGCAGCAGCTTGACAGTTATGCAAGAAACCAGTCACATCTACCCTTAAGGTTAGCTAGATCGGTACACATGCAGTGTGGTTTGTTCCTGATGGAAGGATGGTCAGTAGTCCGCCTTGACGATGTTACATTACATGCAATATTAACACTCATATTATACACCTATACAAGTTAAGAGGCTCAGAGTATATAAAGAATTATATCAGGTTCAGTGGTGCATACAGTGTGGAAGTGTATGTTTACATCTACAGTATATGTTTACATTACACGGGGCTCTTATCTGTACAGGTAAGAGTTTATCAGCTTGTTAACACGCTGTATGACACACAGCAGCAGCTGCAGTCTGTGACCTCCCTGCTCTACAGACCTTACAATTATTTCACAACCAATTACTCATGTGTTTTCCACATTTGCAAAGAATTGAAGTTCATTGCACAATGCTAGAATTTTACTAGAAACCATGAATGAAATGAAGTAAGAGGAGATTCCCGTAAAGTCCCACAAGGATTTGTCATGAAAAGGGATGGATTCTGTGAACCACTGGTAGGATGTTAATGAGAATCTGACGTATGTTTGTTTAGTACACTGATATCAATCAAAACCTGAAAGGGAAAATGTATTTTGTTTCTATTAAGTGTCTAAAGAGTTCTGAATATGACTATAGTACTGTTGTAAACAATACTGAGGACTGTCCAAACCATAAAGCTGATGATAACACATGGACTGCTGCAGTGACCTTCTGTGTTAAGAGTGCTTGTAACTCACCGTGGCTGTAGCTGACCCCTGGGCTGAGGGCGGAGGGGCTGGCAGCGTGCTCCCTGCTCGGCGTCTGGAGGCCTGTCTCCTTCTCCCTCTCCTTGTCCCGCTCCTTTGCCTGGCGTTGGCTCATCCTGCCTGGCGTCAGAAGGACGGTGTCATCACCGCTCACTACGGCAGCTAAACAAAGGAGACATGAAGAACAGATGAGTCTTCAGATGCTCTCATCTCACTTAAAATCGGACAAAAACACTGCAGAGACCTCTTGAAGGTTTATATTATTTGTGAATCTGTTAGTTGCTGCCATTTGGAATAGGACACCCTAAAGGAAGAGATTTTTCTTAAAATGACTTTCCTGAATAACAAAAGGATAATTAAAATAGATGCACATTTTGATGAATTGTGCAATACTTCTAAGCTGTGTTATGACCAGATAGTGTTGTTTCATGAGTGCTTGGCATTTGTTACATACTCCTCTGTTCCCTTCACCTCATTTACATGGCGTTATGAAGGAAGGAGACAGTTTTATTGTCAAGTAAGGGGAGCTTATTTTAGTCAGCTACAGGCCAAAATAAATACATGAAAAGAAAATGACTGACTTTTATCAAAAATCCATAAACACTCTGTACACTAAAGTATCTGCTTGGAGAAATGTCTGGGATTATTTATACAACTCTGGTTGCAGGCTTTGCCCAGTTCTTCCTACAAAGAAACAGTGCACAATGTTGTAAATGCTTTACTATTAAGCGATCTCAGCACCACGCAGAATGTAAACTGGGGCAGTTTATAGATGAAACATTTGTAGATGTTTGTTACTTTTTCAGTAGTATTGTTCCAATTTGTAATTGTCCTATGCTTGTATGTCTATTGAAGCTATTCATGTTATTTTCTCAACTTGCTAACTAGTAACCACAAACCCACCCACAGAATGCAATTTTAAATGGGGGATTAGTTTAAGGTAGCTGCTGGTGATGTCTCTTAAACACAGATATACAGATCTAATATTTATTTTTACAAAATGAGATCCTCTGTTTTCTTTTTCCTAACTAGCTACATTATATGGTCCTTCTTAATTTCATGTACATTCTGGTAACTATACTTGTCCTCCTCCTAATGTTATTGAAGACATTCATATTGGAAAAGCCCTAGCAGTTGAAATACATCAAGCCAGGTGGCAAAAAAAGTGAGCAAAAAAGGATTAAGAAGGTGCAGTGTTCAATGCTGCTCATGAATTGACTTGTATAGCTGATAGTTATTCCTACTGATAAAATGTAAACTGAATCACAAATGCTGTTTAAAAAAAAAAAAAAAAAAAAAAAAACAGTGACAAGAGTCAAAACTTCCAAATCCTCTAGTTATAACACATCCTCATGTACACAACAATATATAGAATACTGTAAATACAATGCACATACACAATCTATGATAACAAACACAGTGTATAATCAGCCAATGTATAATCCAGATCATAATCCAAGCATAGTGAATCCTCTCCTCTCAGACAGTAGTGTGTGTCCTGTAGGTGATTTGTGCTGGACATGGGGATGTACATGCGTTCACCATATATCAGTCCTGACAGACGTGAAGTGGCAGATGAGCATAGCAAAGCTGTCAGTGCTATACTTTCTGTACAGATACGGCTGGTCAGAACCAAGGATTCCTAAACAACAGTGGGAAACCAGCTGGTGTGTGAGACTGTAGGAAGTAGCGTTAGAGTCTTGTAGCCTGACTTACATTAAAGCATCCGAGAACAGACAAATCAAAGAGGGAAGCTGACGTCAAAGAGCCTATAGAGTATGCTAATTCTGCTGTATGACAGTTTAATAAAGAGGGGAGACATTTGCAGGTGTTGGAAGACAACACAACAACAGCACGGGAAACTGTCTGACATAGAACCAATATGATTGGCTGTTTAACCCAACATGAAACACACAGACCTCCCCTGGTTTTGTCTCTCCCCTAAATACCAGCCATGGCCTTGACTTCCCTGGCCCTACCTCTGAAATGTCACTGGCTTACCGGAGGTGGTATGGTGCTCTCTCAACTCTGCATGGTACTAGCAGGGGACAGGGGTGGACCCGGAAGAAGAAAAGGACAAGAGAAAGAAAAAAGAAAAAGGGGAGACAGACATAGCAAATAAAAAATTAAAAAAAAAAAAAAAAAAACACAGGGAAGAAGGAATGGGATGTGAGAGTAGTGAGAAAGAGAGGGGTTGAGAGAGTGTGTCAGAGATTTTGGATAAGGATGATAGGAGGGCAAAGAGGAGGAGGGGGGTGTCCGCCATGTGTTGTTGACCAGATGTTGGCAGAGGTAGGTTTGCGTGCAGCAGGGTTCAGGCATCAGCAGCAGCAGCAGCAGCAGGAGAAGCCGCAGCCACACAGGACCAAAACAGAACAAAAACAAAACAAAAACAGGAGACAAGAGACAGACAACAAAAGAAAAAACAGACATTAGTTTAACCAAAAAATGTTAACGGAGGACTTGACACAGAACTGACAACAGACTGGAGCAATGGAGACAAAGGGATTGGGTAATACATAGGGAATAAATAAAGTGATAACACACACACACACTTAGTCTGTTTTACTTCTAACAACCAGAAGATAATTGCTCTTAAGTCATCGTTCTAAAGAAACCACTTAGATTTCACTAGATGTGAAGGGAAATAAAGTGGAATGTGTCAAACTTAGTCTTCTTTAGTGTTTATTCATGATTCTTTTACTATAAATTGCTTTACTGATTATAGACCTTCATATTCACTTTCAAATCCAAGCAGTTACAATAACGACAATCAATGTCTTCCTATATTTTACACAATTTGATATAATGGTTTACAATCAGTTTTTCAATGATAGTCTGCCACTGAAAAGTAAAAATCAGGTTCTAACAGCAGCTCTGATGACGTGATGCTGGGTTTTGGTAGTACACAACTCCTTCTACCTCTTCCCGTCCAACAATAAACAGCTGGATAAAAAGTAAACAGGCTCTTGTTATACTTCCTCTCCTTGTATATAACATGCAAACAACACACCAGCAGAATTGCTCTCATCTTTCCACCAGGAGAGGCATGTTGTTAGTCACAATATTATAAAAGTGAGTTGAACCAGTCTAAATGCAGAAACATAATAAAATAGATATTGTGTTTTATTTGTGTCTAATCTCCCCAAAGAGTCGTCTTTTCAGCCACTCTCACTAGATGCAATAACAATTACAACAGAACCTTAAAGAAAATCCTGATCCACATATGGTGCACCTATCTGTACACCTTCAGCGGAAAGTGTGGATATGTGACGCCATGGTCATACCTAGAACGCGGCAGGATTTCTTTAATCCTCAGTCAGACAAAACACAACCACAGGGAACCCAGTAAGGGAGGACACACACACACACACATGCATACAAAAAAAAAACAAACCCAAAAAACATCATTGATTGGCTATTATTCAGTTAATCGGGAAGAAGAAAACTAATTGGTAAACACTAACTGGTCAGAGCAGCAGCCACTGTCTGAGGGGATACACAACTTTAAGAGCTGTTTACAACAATAAGGATTAGGAAACTGTCACTTAACGTCAGAGATGGATTAAAACGGCTTTGTGAAGAGAGTGTTTTCTAAGTTAATCTTGGCTGAGCTCATTGTCTCACAGTGTCACAGCACAGTTACACTTCAGCCACTCCCGGTGTATTGCAATACAATGACTTATAGTTACGGGGGGAAAGACATCATAAGAGCTTGTGACTGGATGGATGCATCATTCCTAGATAGCGCTTCTCAAGTCTAAAGAGCTAGACTATTTTCTGCTTGTGTTGTTTGTACAAAAGTAACTTTGGGGTAAGATTACTATCAAAATATTTGTGTACATAGGATAGAAATGTGTGTATACTAGTATATAGTTGTACAAAAAAATAAATATTTGTAAAGTCTTAACTGAATTCAGCCGTATATAAAAAGGATTGTGTGTATTTTATGTCAGAATAAGAATGAATAAGTTTTGACAACAAGAAGCACGAAATGTAACTATGATTGCACCATCTCCATTACGAATACGAACTGACCAACGTGACTATGTCACCACTTGACAGCCATTATTTATCAAGCAGAGGATACATCCATTCCACAGATAGCGTATGCCTTCAGGTTCTGTATTTGTGGTCAGAACAATGTACAAATGGGTTGAATTGACCTGACTTCGTGCCTGACCTTGCCATAGAAAGGGAACTTGAACTCATGCACAGTCTGTGGAATCCATGTATCCTCTGCTCAATACATAATGCCTGTGAAGTGGTGGAATATTTTTGACAGTAGAGTCACGCTGATGAATTCGTATTTGTGATGGAGAAAGTGCAATCGTAGAGTTGCAATTTTTTTTGTAATTCTTGATGTCAGAACTTTCTCATTCCCATTGTGACAAATAAGATACACAAGAATACATTTTATGTATGGCTGAACTCCTTCAAGAGTTTACCATTTTTTTGCCCAACTATAATATATTAATATATATATTTTAATTTATTTATTTATATTTTATTTTTTTTGCACAACTATAGGCTAATATGCACGCATATACGTCTTATGCACACAAATATTTTGACAGTTTCCTTACCCCATAAATAACATCCACTTCATCAGTGTATCAGTCATATCCTCAATTTGACTCCACAAGAGACCAACTTTCTGACGCCAGTGTGTTTTTATCTGCCAAACTGACATACTGACGTGTGTTGCTGAGGTGGATGCTCTCTATAAAAGCCTGACAACTTCACCTGATGATTAGTACTGATTAATTATGCAGAGGAGTGTGTGGGAGGATGGAGGCATTTGACTGAGAGACAAAGTGATGGTCTAGCAATAAACTCAACATGTAACTGATTTTTTTTTTTTTTTAAGGACTTTGGACAGTGCAGTGCAATGCATACACAGTTTCCTAACTACATGTGTCAGGTCTCTATTAATATCTAAAAGCCTTATTTCCTATAAAATCAGACTGAAGTGGCAAGGGCTGGAGGGTGACTCAACTCTGCGACTTGTTAGCACAAAGAGGTGTTGTCAATTGAATGCCACTGTATGTGCAGACATGTCCATTAAGAACATCGAGTTTTAGAGATAAAGCACCACAATCTCTCTCTCTTTCTGATCATTGACAACACTTGAAATTGCGAGGAGCAAATGGAATAAAATAAAACTATTCTACAGTAGATTTTGGTTTCCATTGCAGGAAAATGCTCATATTGATTCATTTGAGAGGGTGAATTAATGTTTTATGGAGAACATTATAAAACTATCTTGTCAAGCACCCCAGTGTCTGTAGATTATTGTGTTTCCCATGTCAGAGCAGCATGCATCAGCTCAAGACCAAAAGATAAATAAATAAATAAGGTCACCCTATAATTTTAGATTCTATTTGAGTGAAGCTGTGCTGACATCCAGCAGGTGTTATTACAGATGGTGGGAGAGACAGCAGCTGACAATCGGTGGCTTATTTGAACGAGATCCTGGATGAATGTTTGCTCTGCGAAACACTTCAATATTTTAAGCCCCCACTGGTCTGACACAGTTCAAAGTTTCATAATACTGTGCCTTTTCACCTGGGGACTTTGAGATAGAATGTGAAGATATTATTCTATGTGGTTCAAGCATAACAATACATTTACATTTCTTATGTGACTTCTGTTTTTCTTCACCTATTGTCATCTTTAGGTTAAAAAAAAAAAAAGACTTTAGCACAACATGTCAAGTCTACGTATAGCTACACATGACTGCTAGTGGCATTTCTTAGCAGTTACAGTATTGTGTAAAAGGACACTGTTAATGGGGATACACTCTCCTTCCAGCAAACAGGAAATCAATGCTACCAGACCTCTAGTTCCTTAAAAAGCAGGTGGTGCATCCACGTACTGTATAGTGAGTCAGTTTTCATTAAACCCACAACCAAACTGCAGAACAACCCAGAGATCTGAGCATTGACTGAGCTGGCAAATTTACGGTTATGACTGTCAGACACGGAAGAGATGTCACTGACTAAAAACAAGGTTTATTTTGCTGTAAAACTGCATGGCGAGCAAACCTGTATTTGATTAGGCCAAAGTCAAGAAATATGAGTCAAAGCAAACACATTCATAACATCCGCTCCCACACTGGATCCCAAACCAAACAGAAACAGTGGAAATTTAAGACAAGGTGACATTTCTCTGTCTTCAGCTCAGGAGGGCTGTTAGTCTGACTTTTATCAGGATTTCAGATATAAGCCAGCAGCCCCGCTATGTGGTGGGGATGACACACAAGGTGAAGATGCTCAGAAAAAAGCGAAATATTTGAAAAGCTGTAGGAAGCTAAAGAGAGCCTGTCAAAAAAGCAATGACTAAAACTGCTGCTTCATTATGCTGTTAAAATGGGAGGTTTGTGACATTTAGTCATAGGTCACATGTATATTAATATTCCATAGAGCTTCATTCAGATATGAGAACATTTAGATAAGGAACTTCACATGCATTTTTAGCATTGCACATGAAAGGTTAAGAGATAGCGCATTGAGAACAGAGAACAGTGCCATAAAAACACTATTAACAGGAGTATTAAGACTGTATAGGGGTGTGTATTGGCAAGAATCTGGCGATATGATAGAAATCACAATACTAGGATCACGATACAATATATCACGAAATATCATGATACTGTTAAAAAGGAAATTTTTTGTTTGCTTCTCTTTTAAAAATTATTATTACCTTGAAGATTTGAATTACACCGGAAATATGCATAAATACTAAATGCATTTTTATTTAACTGCAACAGGATCTGCTGTATCACAAAATGTTCCTGTGTTAAAACTTCAAATATATTTTACAGACATTACAATTTAAGATCTTGCTCAAATATTCATATTGTTCAAAGTTCAATATTCATATCACATCACTGTGACCAATCACACCTGAAGCACTTTTTGCGCTTCCTAAGAGTTTTCTCTTTAATGTCTAAATTCTTGCTTGTGTTGTACGTCGCTTTGGACAACAGCGTCTGTCAAATGAAACTGTAGAATTGTAGAAATTGTAGAATATTCTATTAGTTCATAACATTATTTTTGTGCAATCCCAACAGTGGAACAGTAAAAAGTGGTTTTAGGATGCTTCAAATAACCATCATTTTATAAAACAATGTTAAATAATAAATAAACTAGAAGCAATAAACTAAAACAAAAAAAAAACTTCTGCTATATCTGCATTTGAATAAATATGTAAAAATATTGATACAATACTTTTTAATATCGATACAGTATTGTGAAATGAAATATTGCAATATATTGCAGAACTGATATTTTCCAACACCCCTAAGACTGTATGTGTTGTATGTTGCAGGCACAGTATGTCATGCTGTTGAAGACAAATAAATGAGCACTGATAATCACTTAGCTCAACAAATGTCACTATTATTACACAACACAGCTGTCTTTTCTTCGCTATTTCTGTACTTAGGTTTTAAAAAGTGCTTTTCTTTCAGACTCTTTAGACCATCATTGCATCATCTACAGTTGTGCTAGCAGCCCTGTGAGGCTTTACTATTTTACTTCAACTAATGTGCCAGTGTAAATATTAACATGCTAAGGTACACATGTGCTGATGTTGGCAGGATGTTGGAACATTTGTATCGTAAAAACACCCAGCAGTTCTTACTAGGAATTGATATAGTTTTGCAAGTACTTCATAATAAGCCATTAGAATATTCCTAAACTAAATCCTTGAGGATCAGTTTAGACAACACAACACAAAAAAGTAGTAAGTTTAATTTTACACACCACTCTTTGATCAGTGTTACTGAATCCAAAATATCACCATTGGCTGTTTATTTACTTTCCATCTCTGAAATTATTTCATGCTAAGTCCTGTATTTGGACCTTGGTACAAACAAGTACACTGTTACACACTTAAGTGCACATAATAAGGACTAATATTACTGTCTGATTATTTATCCAGCCCCAAAAGAAAATGTTGTTATAATCTATTCAATAGCTGCCTTTATCGTTAAACTAGTAAAGGAAGTAGATTGCCATCAGATGTTTCTTCAGAAAAGAACTGGGCCGGATATAACTAGTTCATAATAATATTCTTATTTGTCACTTTGCAACACATAAGCACCAAATACCCACAATATAAGACCTGAAATATAAACTGATATGTAATTATGATACCTGCTGGTTTCTTTCATTCTTGAATTGTTACACAGTGAAACTGAAACGAGGCCCAATCCTCTCTAAAGCTTCAAACCCTCTACAGGAAGCATGGCCTTAAACACAGCATGCTCCATCTTCCTCTGAAAAGATGAGGAGTGCTTACGCAGGATAAAATGCCATGACATATTACATAATGTTTAAACATCACTCGCAGCACATTTCTGACCCAGTTTCTTTTTAGCAGCAGCGATGTAAGAGATAACAACAACAGCTTTTTTTTTTTCCCCCCTATATCTGAAGGGCACCTTTAACCATTTATTCAGACTGGAGTGAAACACAACATTATAAAGGCAAAACCTAAAACGTGCCCTAATGCCAGACAGACTGCCCCATGCAGTCAGGCTACAAATGCAGTATTTACCTTCTCACAAAGAAGTCCAAGCTAGTTTGTGTTGTTGCCTCTGTGATGAATACATTTGGTCATGCGGATCATCTTTCTATCCACTGCTCCTATTTGCTCAGCTTACCCAAACATTGCACTTGTCGTTTGAAGTCAGTGACCAAATAAGAAATCACCAGCTTCATGCTTGTTTTCATACATTTAGGATAATATGAATCATGTTTTAGCTCCTTTATCTAGTCACATACACAACATATGGCATGATGAGCAAGATGCAGGCTCAGTTGATGTTTTAATAATGGTTTGTTTAGTCAAATTTGCAGTGAAGCACGTGGGAAAATTTAATATTACTAATGTTTGACAGCCTCTAATAAAAAAAGCCTTTGAACTTGTTGGATAGTAATGCTGGCTCAGGGCTCGACACGTTAATATAAAACAGTGACTTGCTATCAGGTTTGTGTCCTGGGAGCGAATCAACAGCCATTATGTTGACAGGAAGCTCTACCGCCTACCCAGGACAATAATGAAGTTTCTCACAGCAGCTGTTGTGATGCCAAATTAATCAGAAGTGTTTATTATGCACGCTGGAAAACAGCTTTCAGTATTTCTTTAGCTTGTAACATGGATCTATCTGTTTATGTGTGTTATACTGTATATAACGATAACGAGTAAGAGAAGCGAATGAGTTTCTAACATTTTCAACAAACAGGGTTCCTATTTATACTCTGTAATACCTGTATTCCCAACATTTTCAGTCCTTATCTAACCTTGTCTAATAAAAATTCCTCAACCTTGTACTCACTTCTAACACCCACCACTTCAAAACAAACAGAACTCCAGGAAGCTGCAGAGCATGATGGTATCTTCTTTCATTTGCTTTCTCAAGCTTGCTTTAATTAAGCAACCTGACACAAGTTACATCTAAGGTAATTCTGATTTAGAGCTTTTGACCCAAATACAGGTATCAGAGCAGGGATCAGCGCCTAGTGAAGGGCTCAATGACAGAGGGGCATTGCAGAATACAGACTAAAGAGACTGTGGACTCAACCTATTCCGACCGTTCAGACTTATTTCCTGCGTGAAGATAAGCACAACCTGAAAGTCCCTGACAACAAGGCAAACAAGACTGACACATCTCCTGCTCACTGCAGAACAGCAACAACAAGACATTCCCATGAGTCTAAATGGTTTGGTAAAACAGCACAATTGGAAATTAACTTTGAAAGATATTTTTGATATGAAATTTCCTTATTAACACTACAGTCCTGCTGTTTTTAAACTACTTGCCACTACAATTTTACAACAGCCTATGCAAGTATTTGCAGAATTCTGCAATCCTAAACCATCATCCTTTGCAGCAGCAGTTGAGAAGTCAGGAAGTCCAAGCCAACATGAGGTAGTGTCAGAGGGGTGCTATCCATCAGAGAACTGACACATCTGTCAACAAGTAGAAGATCCATGGCCAGAGCCTGGTCAGACTGGGCAGGCACTGCACTAAGTATGAGGTGCAGGTCCTGGCTGCTACCCATACATTGGCTGATTTACAGCTGGTGCAGAGCTGCAACACACACTACAAATAAAATGTCTAATTGTATCACTCTGGATACTATAACCAGAGCAGACTGCATTAGCCAAGATACTGTCTCAAGCAAAATCTGAGCCAAGGTATTAAACACCATTGACTGTGGGACAGCTGTACCTGAGGTATTCCTCGATTTTAAAAGCTGGCAGAGGAGGTAAGAGTGAGTCAAGGACCCACAATCTGTCACAATGAACAGATTGGAAATCTATGGAGAGTTCTATACTTCAAGAGTTTTGGAGTCTCTTGCAAAAAAACAGATGTGGCAGAACCACCTTACAGTGTAGCCAAAGACTACTATTAAAAGGATAAGGCCTGTGATTTTCTGTACTTGCAGTGTTTCATCTACACATTAGTATGACTGAGTCCCTGGACTCAGCTCACCAAAAAAGACAGAGTCCTGATAAACCATGTAAAATCTGTAATTGATGTGAACTGAATAAATTGGTGATGTGATAACATTTATATGATATACATTTTTGTTTAGGTTAATGCAAACATACATACCTTATTGTGTCTTAACAAGTTGATGAAGAAGTGGAGCAAGTCCTTGCCTCCCACCCACTTTGTTTTTTTATCTGTTCAAAATTCTACTAAAAAAACTTGGATTAGCATCTTCGTTCAATTCGATATGGGACTACTGAAATATACCCGAAAGGGAAATTTTGTATGATCTGCTCTTCTAAATACAGAATGGAAAAAAACAGACTGAGTCCTTCTGATTTTTTGTTGAGTCCCACTGCAGTACTATTGAGTCCCCACTATACATGCATATACATACCCGTACTATACACCCCCCTTTCACACTGTTTAAAACAACACGATGTGTGTCTTTTCTAGAAGACATACTCAAAACATTGTCTGTGGATCCTTCCAAGTAAAAAACAAGCATCACTAGTTCAATCCATTCAAACTGCTGCTGACATTAAAATTGTCCCAGTGGCTGAAGATAAGAACATCAACAATGTGAAGTAAAGACTGTAGAATGCAAATGTAGTGCCCAACAATAATGAATAAGGAATATTTGACTTCAAACTGCTAAGGATACAAGTGGAAGAGGACAGAAGGGAAATTGCAAGCCTTGTATGGTCTGACAGGAAATCTATACAGAGATAATTTTCAGCAGCAGAGCAAATTCCGACAGTAGAGCAAACAGACACATTCCCAGTGGATCGCCATTTTTCACGGTGTACTCCCACCATTAACATAAAACCTAATGATGTCAACTGACACAGGACTGTAGATAGAGCGGATTAAGAAAAGCATGCCTGTTTGTTTGCAGGGAAGTATGGTAGAGCCACTTGACCTCCCAACAACAGCTTTTCATCAGACTGTAGTATTTCAGTGTGACAGTCTTCAAAACAGAGGAGGTGGGGGGTATCTGGGCCTCACACAGAGTGGTGGCTCAGTTTCATCACGGTGGGGGGGGGCTCAGGGATAGCATAGAGGGGACAGTCTCCTTTTTAAGAGAAAGACACTGAGTAATATTATCGACCTACAATTGTTATAAGCAACAAATCAGGTTAAGTAGAAACCCAAAAGCACCAAAATGGTAATGTCATTTTGAAGATTTCTCTCTGGGCTGGTGGATACGGATGACTAGAATGTCCAGCAGGTGGTTCAGTTCATTACATTCTAAAAGTTGGGTTGAGTGGAACAGCTGCACATTTGGCAGTAAAAAGGATTTTATGCTCCACTATAAAACACAGCTTTCATGGAGAGAAATTACATGAAAAGATCAATACCTCTCTCAGCAGCGGATTAGCTCACCTGGCTCTGTCTCCAAGTAACAAAGTCCAACTACAACCACCTCTTAAATCCATCCGGTTATACATATTATCTCCATTGTTTGATTTGTACAGACAGTGTAAAAATGTCAAGTCGCAGGTTTACAATGGCTTCTGTATCCATTGATTTTATGATTTAAGAGGAGTGTAGTATCTAACTTTCAGAAGAACAGAGCATGGATCTGTATAAGGTTATTTGAAAGATGGTAAAAAAAAAAGAAAAAAGGATTCCCTGTCCTTACTGAGGCATCGAGTCCATCATCTTAATAAAGGATGAAGTTATTACTATCAATCTGATTATTACACTCTTGCCAGCTGCCTGCATCATTTATTAAAAACAAAAACAAGTGTTTCTGGAAGAATGTGTTCCTGTATGCAACTGCATCATCATACAATGGTATTTTGCCCTCATCCAAATGAACTGGGGTGTTTTTCAACACATTTAGGCAGACGTATCTAATTTATGTAACTGCCAGAAAAAAAAAACTAATAATTGTGGGATTGTTTCACCCAGTTTGACCTGTGGGCCTCTGTGAGAGCACTGCATTTAGGAACTATCATGTTCTTATAATGTACTTGTTTTCCTTGTTTAAAGCTGCCTGATGTTTCTGTCCTTTCATTGCTGCAAGCAACAAGATACCTCCCCTCTGTCATTAGGCTCTATTAGATCCATGCATGGGCTATCAGCCTGCAAAAGCCCTCCCAAGACAGCTCCATGATAGAATCTATCAAGTAACAAATACTGATCTGTGCTATGCTCTTCTATGTTAACAGCATCGGCATGATTTGTGTTTGTTGTCAATGCGTCCCTTCAGCAAAGCATGGCAGTGTGTTGGCCTTCACTCTGTAACAGCACAGACTGAGCAAATAACCACCAAGAGTGTAACAAGACAAGTACCTAACAAAACTGGTTAAATGAAACTGCACACAGAATGATGAAGTAGAGGTTTGCATCAGCCAGCCACACAGTCTTACATACAGTCAAATACACCTCCTCTTGCTTCCCCTTTCCAGATTTGACAGAGCAAAGGTTCACACATAGAAAGAGAGGAAATGCGTACCGTGTGTCAGTCGAGGGAGGTGAGCTTGTCGCTGCTACCGCTCCTTGGTTTAGACTAAACCCAGTACGACAAGCCACTGAGCTCAGCCCCCTCTCTCTCTCCCCCTCTGAGTGAACGATAAAGGGAGGAGACAAGGCTGAGAGTACAAGCATGCCGGAGAAGTCCAGTCTCTCCTTCTCTCCACCGAGGGCTCTTTCCCTTTTCTTTCTTTCTCCTCGCTCAGAGCCCTCGGTAATTTGTGTTGTTGTCGTCTACTCTGTAAATCTGCCACATCGCTGCCATCTGATGCCTCGTCCTTTGCTTTTCATCTTGCCGCGAAGCTTAGCCAAAAGTGCACTTATGATTTTCCCTCTTGCTATCTCTCATTCCACCTCCTCCTCTTCTCCATTTTGTCTACAATACAGCTCTTTCAAACATTTTTCAGGCAAACATCATCTGATGCACAAAGGGGCAAATTACCACACAACCACAAAAACAAGGAAGTAGGCTGCTGCTGTTCTTAAAGGACTGAAGGGGAATCAAAATGGAGTGTGTTGAGGCAGTTACTTGAGACAGAGTTGTGTTTGTGTGGTTGTAAGTTTCTACACTACTGTACACGTGCACCCTCGAGCACAGTGACAGTTACACACATTGATTCTTGTTGATAGAGCTCCTTCTGCACCAGTAAACCAAAGCGGCTGAGCCAGACCATTATGGAAAATCACCCCAGAGAACGTCGCATGAACGAAACAGCCACCCTGCTACCTTATTATGGGCCCAATAATGCAAGCTTTAAGGCACTCTCCTTGGCTACTGTTTCCACTGACCTGCTTAACAGTTTTCCACACAGCACACAAAACCGGGGCCACTTAAAGATACAAAGTAGTGTTACAGTGGAACATGTACCAATTCTGTTGAAAAGAGTGTCATTTTTAGAGATGCTGCGACACAAAAGGCTGTTTGTGGTTAACACAGCTGCAAACACAATTTGTTTTTAGTCTCATCTTTTGTAAAAGCTAATCATCTGCAGGCCACAGCCGGCAAATCACTAGCACACACACTTAATCCCCTAGGGCAAGGTGAAACATGGGTCTGCTGTGTTTACTTTTAACAGCCCTTCAACATTTTTGTTAGTAGTCTGCAATTAGAACTAAAGAGCTGGTGAAGGGAAAAACACACAAGTGTAAAAGGAGTTCAACAGTTGGTGTTCTACAAAAAGGGAAAATATGACTAAGGCTCATACTGATCATCCCCAAATCTATCCTTGGCTTTATTGAAATAGGATTTAGAGATCATTAACAAGTCTGTCGACAAACAAAAGCACACTTTTTGTTAATTTTAGAAGAAAATATTCAAACTTATCAACATCATGTTTATTCATTAAAGTGTTATCGTGAGACTTTTTTTTGGGTTATTCAATATTTGGGTTCACTTTAATATTTGTTGATTTATCACAAATACTATTATCACAACACTGAGTCGTGTTATCACTCAGATTTTCCTCCTATCACTGAGGCTTAAAGTGGGTTAAATTTTTTGTAAGAAACCACACAGGAGCACACAGAACAGGCCAATTCCAGCCTGCTGACACATGATTCACATCATAGGGTTTTCATCCTAAAACAAGTGGCTAGGCACAACAAACCCCACCCCTCGCACGTGTTGTACCTTATTTTGGCTTTGATCCAGCTGATGTCATCATGTCTGTGCATGCGGTGATGTCAGCATATCAACTGCCTCTATATATGTGGCAAGTTTGATGTAAATTGAAACAAAACTGATGTTTTTATAAACATTTGAAATTTTGCCCATTATAAGTAAATGGGGGGATTCTAAAAACTCGTAAAAAAATTGGAACTTTGATCTACTTTTCACAAAATGTTATCACATCTATTCTGGGTCACTGCCAATCTATAAACCCAGTTTGGCATGAACTCAACCAATACTTTTGCTGCTAGAGTGTTAACAACCAAACAAACAAACCGGACCAAAAACAATACCCTAACCCCCCCTTTGAAGTAAAAAAATACCTGTTTCTCACACTGTGCTGTGGTGGCAGAGGAAATCAAATAACCAAAAACTTCCTTTAAGGACCATGACACACTAAAGTTGAAACAACCAAACACACAAACCACATTCATCAGACACAGATGTAAAGTCATCTACGAGTGAACGTTTTAATCAGGACTAAAGTGCTCGGCTGCAGACGGGAAACTCCTGCTGAGTGTGATTCAGTGACTTTGACAATGTTTTCACAAAGACAGAGGAAAAACAAAGCAGCCATTTATAGTAGAAAGTGGCACTAACACAAAAAACCTTTGATGGGACTTGTGTTTGGCTGTATCGCATCTTTATGAACACATGCTACAATAGTCAGTCTGAAAGAAGCCAAAACATCACAAAGAGGAATTAAACATTTCATTTATTTATTTAATTCAAATATTTTATAACTTTCCAACTGAAGTGTCACACACCCAGAATGAGTCAGGTATCTAGGAAATTGTATCCTTTTTAAATGCACACATTGATTTGTTTTTAGCTTTGCATCCAGTTTTATGTCTAATTTCTGGAGAAAAGATGTAAGAATTTAGAACACATTGAGTATAAGGATTGTACCAGATTAAGTTTGAAAAGGTAGTGAAAGATTATTAGGTCAATTTAGGGCTGGGCAATATGAAGAAAAAAAATAATTTCATGATAATTGTTTTCATATCAGATAATATCGACACGTATCACGATATAAATCAAATCCCTATTTTTGATTTAAATATGATTTATTTTTTTTCAGAGGTTGAACATGACAGATGTGCTGAAGAACATTATACAACAGTTTCAGATCAATAAAACAGGTAGATAAATTTAAAGCTAAACTAAAACTCTAACCAGCAGGCAAAAGCTTTCGAGTTTTAAAAGAGAACACAAACAAAACAGACCATCTTCACCAAACAATACCGGGGGTATATCGTGGGGGTGCACTCCTTAACTGCTGTAACTAGTATGAATCCGAGACTGAAACTTAAGGAAAGGTGAGTGGTTGTGTTCCTCATATTAGGCTACGTATATTTATTCGATACAACTCCTTATTATATTAACCCCTTGATACCAATTGTCGCAAATTCGCATCAAACCACTATTGGTCCAAAATGCAACCAAAATACTATCTACTAGAAAGGAAAAACACAAGTGATTTTATTTTTTTCCATAATTGGAAATAAATTCAGGTTAAGGGGTACAAGGGGTTAAAAGTCCTGAACTGAAATCGTTCGCACCCTACTTTTCAGCAACCCGGTCACCCGAGTTCTCGGTCACATTTTCTCCTGAGGGAACAGCTGCTGCAGCCCAAACAGTTAGCACGTGTGCTGCGGCTGGTGCTAATGGTGCAACCTACAGTATACTTGATGTGGCCCTAGCGTGATTGGGTCAGTACAGCGCTACTTAACCATGAATGACTCTTATGTCTGTCAAATCATGGATGAATGAATTCTATTGAAATTGTATTGAGTGTGTCTCATAATTCTTTTAAGGAACAGTTATATTGTGACATATATCACCATCGTTTTATCGCTCAGCCCTAGGTCAATTCTATTGGAGACATAACCGTGTCACATTGTCTGTGACATAGTTAAATTCAACAAAACGCAAAATTTCAGCTTTCATTTAGCTAAAGTGCAACTTATTTTTTTCTATTGGGAGGTGAGCTGTAGGTGTTAGCTGGGGATGTGCACAAGTAATTGATTTTTCGATAATTCAGAACAGTTGTCAGTTTTGTCTGAGAGCTGCTTATATTAAGAAAACTGTTTTTAAAAATTAAATGACATATTTAAGATTTACCTAATCTGACGAATTGGTTTTGTTATTCAATTTAGAATAAAATTATTCAAAGGCCCATCTCTATAACAAGTTCCCTATTTGGTGGATTCTATGGTAAGATGTCTCCAATACTCATACAAGTGGGATCACACCCATAGCTCTTTTTTTCTAGGCGTCACTTGATAAGAAAAGGGTACTGTGCTGCGATATTTCTGCCAGCTCTATGATACAGTGAGTTCCAATCCTCTCATTTCTTAACGTTGAAAAAGCAGAAACCGTAGTTCATTGGGATTGCTGCCCATAAGCCAACACACAACAGATAACCCTCCCCAGTCCAATGAAACAGGATACTACACCGTGTGTGCAGTTATTGATTCAAACCCACAAAAGACAATGAGACCAATGTGGCTTAATCAATTCCAGCAGATTCCAATAGGTTGATACTCGTACAGTTCATCAAATATGCAGCAAAAGCAATATTTTAATGATTGATCATCAAGGGAACGCACAGGTCTTTTCTGTGAATCATCCAAACTGTGTGATGCTACATTCTCCCACGTTTTTCACTGCCCAGCGTCAATAAATCCATACTGTGTTGATTACTGTTACAAATTGGCAGCCTGCCCACCTCCTTGGCCTCATTTTTCTGACAGGATTGAAGAAATCTAAGCAGGACATGCTCTTCATCTATTTCTAAGTTTGCAATGCTTAAAAACCTGTGCACTGCCCACATGATATAAAGTCCGCTATGAAAGCATCTCACAGATGTACACTTTCAGATTTTAAGACCGAGGCCAAGCTGAAGCCATGGAGAATAAGCGTGCCTTTCATGTTTACTTTAAATTTACTTCACTGGTGACGGTATGTGTCATCAGCCCCCACTGTCACCTTGGTTCCATCAACAGCACCCAGAGTCCAAACACCGATGTGAGCTCTGATGTACAGAGGCTGATATTGCCTTGGTTTCTCACACTCTGAGAGGAGCCTGGAGCCAATTTTCACCTCTGGCTTATTGCAGACACCTTTATGTTAGTGTCTTCACATTAAACAGTATTTTAGCACTGCAATACCTCTGCCCATGAGCCAACACACAACAGATAACCCTCCCCAGTCCAATGAAACAGGATACTGCACTGTGTGTGCAGTTATTGATTCAAACCCACAAAAGACAATGAGACCAATGTGGTTTAATTAATTCCAGCATATAGACACACACACACACACATATA
>JAQQZY010000005.1:42939951-42954776 GCA_030068375.1 Ostorhinchus rueppellii
ATTTATATTCACATGTCATTTCCCATTATTGTGTTTTTCCTCATTATTATTATTATTATTATTATTATTATTATTATTATTATTATTACCTTTTTTTGGTCTTTTTATAATTCTGTAGTTTATTTTTCCTCGCTTCTTCTGCTTGCTACTGCTGTAACAAGTGAATTTCCCCATTCGTGGGATCAATAAAGTTCTATCGAATCGAATCGAATCTAAATAATTATGGCGTACACAGAGAAATGTTCATCGGAAGTCTTGGCCTTATATGTGCAAATGTTGTGATGTTACTAGTTACAGATGCAACAAATTAAGCAGGAGTTGCTATGGGTTATAGAAATCCACTCAATTTTTGCCAAAATGAATATAAGGATAGCTTTGCAGCACCTGGAGGGTTCAAATTCAAACTTTTTGAACTATTAGGGTCCAAATACACAAAATGAACCAAAGGCTAATAAAAGTGGTTTTACCAAAATATGACCCCTTTGAAAGTATAGAGTAATGTATTACAGCTCAGTAATAAGATTCTCCTACTCTGAAGCTATGCCATAGAGAATCGATGAGGGAGGACATTAAAGTTAATGGGCTGAGACACTCATAAAGGGCCCGATGAGCCCACGCTCCTTTATCAACAAAAACTTGTGTTCAGCAATGGGTCTGGTGAAAGAAACCTCACTTATTTCAGCTCCTTCTTCACTGGACATACGTGCAAATTAAAGCCATGTTTGTTCAGTGTGTTTGATGCACGGGAGCCAACAGTAATCAAGGTCCTCTGAATAATGAAGGCTGAGAGTGAAATGAAACGTAGACACCATAATCAAGTTTAAATGGAACAAAAACAGCTGTTTTTACTGGTAAGCCTCAGCTAAGCCCCTCACAGATGGCAGTAAAAGCTAGTGAATGACACAAAGGAAAATCAGGCTGAAATGTAACCTGAATTGTGTGCCACTACTGAGTACATCACACTGACAGGACTTGAGAAGCAACTATCTCACTTTAGTCACATCTGGCATGTGTCAGCGCAAATGCATCCAATCAGCCAAACCACAGGCAGTGGCCTGAGTGTCCCAGCTGTGACGACTACACTGCACTGATGCTCTGGCCTTGGCATTTCAATAACTTCATGAGCAACACAGGATTTGTTACAGCTCCTGAGATGGGCTGCTCTGGGACTTTCGGCCTTGCTGACAGCTAAATATGAGCAGTGAGGGACTGAAATTAAAGGAGTCATCTCATGGTTTCATAATGTAGTCCCTGTGAATCAATTTAAGAAATGAAACTGTGATTAAAGGCAAAAAATCTACTCTACTTGTTCATTATATCAGCAGTTTCACAGTATTTCCCATGTACCAACACAGAGAACATCAAATACATGCTGATTACCATCTCTCTTACGAAGGATTTTTTTTAAAACACAAAAGCAGAAATTCATGAATAATAATGATACACCATTCGGTGGACCTCTGAAGTAGTGACTCATATTGAATTGTGTATGGTCAGAAAAACAAGTGTGTCAACGAGACGACTCATGTTAAGCAAACATTTACTTGGAAAAAAAAACTGTCAAAACTGCTTGTTGCTTCTTGTCACACCCATTATACCCACATGATATTTTTCCTCATGTATAAGAGCAAACACATACAACAATGAAACACAAATGAGCACTACTGTGAACATAAGACAGCACTGTGAAAAAACAAATATCAAGGTCAAATCAAAATGCTTTAAACAAACAGGACTCAGTGCTGGTGACAGTTCCATAAATTAATCCAGACTCAATAGTTTATAATTGAATAACTGAGTTACTGTTCAAGTACTATTACAGAGAAATTGTACTGATACATTAACTTCTGCAAACAAAACGTTTTTAATCATAACATGGTGGCATGATTTACATTACTTACATTTTAAAGCACTCGTATACATAATCAATACAATACCACCTTTATAAATTATTGGTGGTTGTGTTTTATTGTTAATTTTGGGATTGTTTTTGTCTTCACCATTGAGTTGTCAATCTAAACAATTAGTATTTGTGCTTACTTCCATTTTCATGCCAGTATTAATACTATGTAGTGCCATCCTGAACTAGATTTTGTATTCAAATATTGAGCTCCATGAGCCTAAGGCTGAATGGAAACTCCATTTGACTGGCAAATAACCTGGCTATTCTTATATCCCTAGATTGCGAGTTTCACCTTGGCAAAAGTTTGACATGGAAAGCTTGGGATTACTCCTTTCAAATGCAAACATGCAATGAATGTAAAACATGGAAATATGACCAGCAGAATACTTGCTCACTGTGGGGTGAGGTCACCTGAGACCAATTACCAGCCAGTTAAATGCTTAACTTTAAAGAATATTATATGTACTTGTACCATGTTATCGATACTTGATATAGAGAATAAGAAACACTTCAAAGTAAAGACAAACTGAGTAGTGGGTTTGGCTGATCAACCAACCTCGACAGGATGTTACACAATGCATCTGTGTCACTAGATCTAGAGTCTGACAACAGCCTACGGATAATAGCAGGGTTCTAAACTGGGATTACTGACTTTGGAGCAAAAAATAGATATTCATTCCTTTGTACAGTTACTTTGATGTTCAGATCTAGTCAAAGGTGTTAATATTTGACAGTGTTGAATTTTTTCTTTCTATGTCCTTCAGTGGAACGTCAGTTACAACCACCTACATTACACAAACATACACACATACATATACAATGCTGCAGGAAAGCAGATCATTGTATGTGGATACAGAGGAACATGACAGGCAGATATCAGATAACAGCCGAGAATCTGCCGGATGCTTCAGTTGTCTGACACAATTAGGAATAGCTCTTCCTGCCGGTCAGTCTCCTGTTTCTGTTCCTGCCTCCTGTCAGGTGAAAGTGGTAACAGAGCACCAGGACTGTGCAGGGAGCAGACATGTAACACTGCAACAGGATCATCCTGTACGTGAGATGCATGGGGAGGAATTTATAGACAGCATGGCATGGCCGAATAAGAAAGCAGCAGCAATTTCTAATGCATAGACTTAAAAATGTGTCAAGTTTGGCAATGACCTATAGGAAACCAAAGCCAAACAGACTGCAGCTTTTGCCACAGTTCCTGTTCTACCGTATGGTAGACACTGATCTGGACGATGCTCAACGCTTTGCTGCTATACACACACCCATCCTAACGCCTCTGATGCTTTTAACACTACAAATGGAATGGCAGAATAGTCGTCACAGTAGTTCCAGTGGTGTCAAGACTCCGGACAGAAACATAAGGGAAACGTACGGTGATGGAGAAGCAGCACAGCTCTTGTTAGTTATTACATAATAGTACAGACTGACGGTTGCTCGACTGCGGAGTCACGGCTCTCGAGCAATTAAGCTAGCTGCGTTATTAATCAAGATTAGCAAGTGGCGGATGGCAGCACTTATGTAATGATTTCTTCCATTTCATTTGCGTGGTACTTACCTTTGCTCCGTTTTGGGTCTGCCCGTAGGTTCTCTCACTGGCTCAATGAAGGAAAAGAGCTGGCAGTGAACACAGAGGCTGTACTCTAACGTCTGCTCTGTCTGCTAACTGTTAGCAGACGACGTGCTGATGTTTATTTTAACGTAATAAAAGCTTCAGGTGTTGACGGGTCGTGGTTTCCTCACACGTGCGATGTCATTTAAGTCCAATTTAGTTGTTTGTTGAGATAAAATAAAGCCCAGTGGGTTGTTTTAGTGTTTTCTAGTGAACGCTATTCAGTCAAGTTGTTAGCAGTTGACCCGCCTGCATGTCTCTGTCATGGTCTTCACTCACAAAGCACACGGAGATCACATCAGAGCACTTCCGGTTAAGGCTTTCAAAATAAAAGCAAACGCCAGAATCCACACGATAAACAAACATCTGTATGTCGTTTTCAACCCCTGTACATACAGATAATTTCCATGTCCAACCAAATTAATCACAGTAGTAATAACAATAATCATATTTTCCCCTTAATGTTGTTTAATCATTCACAATTGGATCTAAATACCTATAGTGTTATTTATTTATTTGCTTGCTTGCTTGCTTAATTGCATGAAGTGGTATATAATTCATGTTGATGATGGCTAGCTATTTAAGGTATTTGTGCCATTATCAGTGCTAGATATAAGACATGTTTTTCCTATTTTTATTTTATTATAATTTTGTTTATTTTATAAGATTTTATGAGTAAATAATGACGAGAGGAAGAACAATACACCTAAATAAAATTTTTTTATCTCTTTCAGTGAATTAGAAGGAAAAAAAACTTCAGAAGGGGATAGTTTCAAATATGAATGTAACATCAGATTAATACTGCATTGCTTCCGAGCCCTGTCCTCTCTTATTTTGAACACTATTTTGATGTCCAAAAACCAACTGTACTGTCTCTGTACCTGTCTGTAGGTAACTTGACATAACTGTTGGAGACTTCCTCCCTTTTCTGCATTGTGTTCATCTGATGTGTGAATCTGGACAGGCCGATAACAAGCATGTGATGATGGGTTTGTTTGTTTGTTTGTTTGTTTGTTTGTTTGTTTGTTTGTTTGTTTGTTTTTTAAGACTTTCGTCTTAAAATCCACTTTCCCTGAAACCTGGAGTGGCATGCACCAAATAAAATATCTCACTTGTTCTTGTTTTAGGCATAGGATTAGGACTATTTATTTACCTTATATTTTAATTCCTTCAGTTATTCTTAATGAGTGTATCTTTTTGTAATTATTCTTATTACTGTGTCCATGTGAGTACTCCTTTGATATAGATAGAAATGATCCTATAAATGGAACAATAGAATGATATTGATCATATATTGATAGTCTTGATAGTATGAATCTCAGGGTATATTTAATGAATGAATATGGACGTGATCTGACCTCTTGACATTGACTCTATTTGATTCCTAATGGCCATAAAGGATAATTTTACTAAAATATAAAATACTGTAACATCACGTTAATGTAATTAATGAATGTAAGATATTGGTAATATACTCCCTAAGTAACTGGTGTGATTTTAGAATAGTTTTTTTTTCATATTGCACACTTTGATAATACAAGCATACAAAAGGACTATATTTGTTTTCAATCAGTCGAGACAGTCGCATAAGTTTTTGGTTAAAGACTGACATCTAGAGGTTGGTGGAGGTTTAGTAGGAAACTGGGACTGGGATATGGTAAAGAGTATCCACAGAGGTTCATGAAACTGCATTATCAACTCATTGCTATTTATGTTTAATGAATACTCCATCTGATACTGTACACAGACACTGTCTCCATCTTCATTTAATCACACTGAATGGTTTCACATTCACTGATGGAAAGTTATTTCAGGCAACGGCAAATTAACAGTTCTGAAGTTTAAGAATTTTGTACTGTTTTCTTCTGCATAACATTCCAAAAGATAAATAATCATTTTCACTGCACTAAACTTTTTCACAAATAAAATCTTTCAATCCAACATCACCCTGTTAGTAGTGTTAGTAGTTAAACTAGTCAAGAATGTAAATAGTTACTGAGATATAATAGTAACTGATAACATCCATAACACATCAGATAACTGAATAGTTTACAGTATAAATACTAATTTGCTGATAAGATATAAATAGATTATTTCTACTTTTATTCAGCCGAAGTACAGTTGGGAAAGTTGTTATAATAATTCACACTTTCCAGATTTAAAAAATAATAATAATAATTACAGCATCCACATACAATAACTTAATTATAGGATTAATAATTAGAAATATGAATTATGACTATGACTCCTATGTGTGCATAGAAAAGGAGGTGAGATTGTACATCTACCTTTTTTAATGGTAGAAATTAAAATTAAAACACAATACTTATATATTTGTAGATGAAATTAGGATGAAACAAAGCAGACTTAGTTATTTCTATACAGAAAAAGAAAATGAGTCATCACCAACCATAACAGCTTTCTTTGCAAACATTAAACATGTTTGTATGACTTTTTCATGTTGTGTCAAAGAATCAGTAACATTTCCAGGAAAACATAATGATGGTTTTAACCAACACCTGTTTAAATATCTCCTAACTAATATCTCCACACATTGTGTTCCAGAATATATTAATTAGCTGCATTCCAACAAGCAATGAAGTTTATTGCTTACATAAATTTTACATTTGGGAAAACTCTGAAAAATTCTGTTTTTCTAATATATGGTAAAATACAAACATTATGCCATACATTGAGTTGTAATTATTTAAATCTATTGAAATTTTGGAAAGGCTGCAGAAGATTTTATCTGATGCCTTAAGATCTAAAACACATTTTAGCAGTAAACATTAGAATGAGTCTGAACTCAGATTATATGTCACAGAATAAAATGTTGATGTAAATTGTGATGAGAGAAATCCAGTTTCCTTTCTTTAATTGGTTTATTTGTACCTTCATCATAAAAAGGATTGTAATCCAGATCTCAAGGGAGACATTTACTGGTACAGGCAATAAAAGTAGGTAGCAAAGGAGCATGTAGAATATACCAAGATGAGATCATTATCAAATCTACTGGCTTGTAAATTCTCAGTGGGAGGAGGCCTTTTGTAATATCAGTGCTCATAAATCTATGGTAGGATAGTTTTGCCTGAGTGCTGTGATCCTCTAATCTCAGATATGATGATAACAATAACGAGGAAGGTGAAAATTAAAATGATTTCTGTGTGACCTTGTGTGTGATGTTACCCGTCCCCCATCTCTTTTTGACAGCTCCCCTCTCCTCCTCCTATGTTTGTTTCCCCCTACACAGCTTCTCGTTTCCCACAATGCTTAGCGTACTTCACCACCAAGATGGCCGACGCTATGGAGGAATATGAGAAAGAAGCTGGTTGCGTCCCTATTCTCCATCCTGAGGTATGTTCAGAGGACTTCTCACTTTTGGGTAGACATATAAACATATACACATTGCAGTATGTCAGACTGTGTGTCGGCGGTTGTGTGATTTCGCCGTGTTTTTGTGTAAACTACGATGCCCCCTGCAGAATCACCGGTGGGGGGGTGGCAGGCAGCTAACGGTGCTAAAGCTGCTAGCGCTAGCCCCCTCCTCCTGCTGCATATCAGTAAACGCTGAGCAGATGTTCGTGTTAATGTTAAGCTAGCCCCCGGTATCCTCCGTGGCCACCCTTTGCCATTAAGTTAGTGAACACGCTTTTAAGCTGCACGTTAACGTCGAGTGTTTGATGGCAAAAGTAACATCAGTGTTTAATCCTCACAGAGATAACGACGTTAGCCGTGAAGCTAAACTGGCAGAGCTGGCTGGTCTGGCTGCAGTGATGTAAACTGGTGTCAAGTGTACCTGTGGTTAACAGTCGGTGAGACAAGGAAATAATGTCACCAGAGAATATATATAGCGTTACATGGAACTACACGTCCCCTCTACGAATCTGCATGTTATTGTACGGATGATGCACTGTAGTTAAGAGTCAACTAGCTTCTACCATTTCAGTCCAGTTACTTGGCCTTGTCAACGTTAAACAGTGTCGTCAAATGCTAGCTAGTACTGTAAGTGTAAATGCATGTCACAGTTCAGTATTTGATTTCCAAGGTAACAATACAAGCTCCTCTCTAATTCACTTTAACCCAATAATGACTGATCAAATGACAATAAATGACGCCAAGTCCTGCCAACCTGTAACTTCCCTTCAATGTTTTTTTTTTCTCCTTCCCTTTTTTTCATATTGCAGGCTTCATTTAGCTGGCAGCATGTATTTATTAATACCACATAGATAGGGATAGCTTTGGTAAGATCTCAATCATTTTCATATCAGTTTACACAGCTACCTGTATTGTACTTATACGGTAAGCTATTTCTTTGTGGTTAGGCATGTTAAATGAATCTCAAATGAAGATACTGTGCATTGGGTTATTTCATTACCTGTACATCACATGTAAACCTGTGTTCTTTCTTCCTCGTCTCTGGGTTGTGGTAGATTGTACAGTCCTTGCACATCCTGTTCATTAGTTGATGTTGTGTCTTTTTGGCACATTGTGTAATCATAAGAGGAAGTTTTGTGATGCAAACGCACAACTGTTTTTCCATGTCATTATTGGTTTTTACTAGAAGTTTTCTTGTTTAGCCATGAAATGGATGTGTATATTTTTTAGGCACATTTCTAGTGTGTGGAAGTGGAAAGACTGTCAATCAGACATGTTTACCCCTTGATATATTAGTCTCATACATATGTTATACCATTATATTACCAACTTTATCTGTAATTTTGTTTACTAATTAGTTTCCACTAATTGATTCTTCTCTGTCATTGTACTTTGTCTTCATGCACCATGCATCTTTGTCGGAATTCTGTCATTAATGACTGCCCTTTCATATCAATTATGTTCAAATTAGCCAGACAGTCTGTAATGGTATCATCAAAGTCATTATGATGTATGACTGCTGATTATCACTGGAGAATAGAAGTTGTTGTTCCCTGAGTATTTAATGACATTTTCTAAGACTAATATACCATTCAAACCATTGTCAAGACTATTTGTGCTTGTATGTTAACACAAATCAGAGTTGAATGGGTTAATGCAACCCACTCTAGCTCTTTAGCATTTTTACCAATCTGACTTCATGTGCATCAGACATTAACAACTTCTCTGTCATTGATATCATACATACAACTGATTAGATTTATGCCTAAAAATGTATTTAATTTTTAAATTATGGCATGCAATGACTGATGTATAGCTGACAACCTGACTCAACAGAACATAAGATAAAGAGAGCAGCATTTCAGCAAACCAACCAGCATTTTATAGTGGCTTAAGTTTAGTAAACGCTTGTGGTTTTGACTAGGGATGCACCAATACCACTTTTTTTCCAGAGCAAGTACAAGTACTTCCATTTGAGTATTTGCCAATAGGGAGTACCGATATGAGTACTTAGTAATTCCATTACAGTTCTTAGTTCCTTTTGAAAATGTGCTTTATTGTCTTTGTCATTAGTCTGACTGGAACAAAGTGCTGCTTTGAGGAGTAGAAGAAAGTCAATAATAATACACATGGAGACAACAGAGGTAACACTAATGTGGATCCGAATGTTGCAGCATCTCCACTGGTAAGGTTTAAAAGTGAAGCTTCAGGAAGTAGGGAAAAGAGAAATGAGTTTTAAATGTCACTTTTAGTTTGGCAGGGAATGGTCCACACTGCTCCTTACCCCCATAGTATTATAAGTAGGATGGAAACTGTCCGAGCCCTGAGTAGTTGTGGTAAATATGTTGGTAGTTTTTCACTAACTCACACAGTCACTCTTTGAACAGATCCTCTACCTCCATGGTTCCCAGTGGTATTCTCCATCAGGGTATGCATCTCCCAGCACCTGGAAAATGGACAGAACTGCATACACAGTGGACAGACAGAACGCTTCATCCATAACTGTCTTTGTCTTTAACGTTACTTCCAGTCAGTGTTACTTTTGTCACTGTTGTTTACTTATTTAAATCTCCACGCTGCTGACATTACTCCGCGTACCTGCTGCACTTAACTGTGAATGTCACGCTGCTGTAACTGGTATCAGGGCAGTTGTATCGGAGTACTTTTACAAATATGAGTACAAGTAATCATGCTCAGTATGGGACCTGATACCAGTATTGGAAATTGGTGCATCCCTAGTTTTGACATAGCATCTATAGAATAACCATTGATCTGACATCGGTCATTGTGACAGTAGTGTAATAACTGTCAGATTCCTGTTATATGCATATTTTCTCTTTGAGAGTTGTATGAATACTGCATTTAATTAGAATTTCTTTACAGTTAAGTAGGATATAAGTATTTTACATTTTGGTATTTCCATATAATTGCTTGTGTTTAACGGATAATGTACAAATTTTGGATATGTATTTAAGTAAGACTTAGTATTTGTTGCATATATACACCCAGCTGTCTTCCACATGCACTAGAGCTGCACTAATATTTACACCGAGACTAACATTGTTGTTGGTCCCTGCTGTGAGCGTTACTCTTTAACACTTAGTAAAGATCTAGTTCATAAGAGGAAGGGATCTCCTACTTAATGGAAATTACCTTGTGCCCTCTGCTCCCTTGGCACAATAGTTGCCTTCCCTCATTTGTTTGTGTGGATGTTCTAGATTTGCAAAGTCAAGTAGTGTCAGTCTGGATTTAGTGTCACAGGCTGAGTGACCCAGTACCTGACACTGCAAAAAGATTTACAGATACCAAAGTACAAGAACAGACAGGTGGCGAGGCATTGTCATTTAAGGTTTATTACACACTCAGTCACCAGTGGCACAGATTTAATGAGCTAAAATGCAGAGGAAATGATGAAGTTTTGTCTGTATACTAAGGACAAGTGAGGCAATTTATACCCTTGAACATTAAGAGTGAAACCGTATATGGCATTCTGTTGACTCTTTATACAAAAGATCACAACTGTGCCTTCAGGCTTGAAGTGATATAAAGTGATCTCTTAGGAGGATTCATCGATAACTTTACAGCATTACACTACCCTTTAAATGAAATAAATTTGTCTGTCTGTAGTAGCTTCCTCATGAAGTTAGTTTGTTTTCTTGTCTGCCAATACAGGCTTGGCTCAAAGTTGTTCTTTTCACCAGGGTGCTAGGAAACTGGGTCATCTTGTAGTCTGTAGTGAAAGCACAGAGAGGCTGAATGTATGAGGCACCTGAATTGGAGCATCCGAAGTTAAGTTGCACATTCAGAGCTTCTGTGCACTTTGAAACTTGTCTAATGGAAAAATTTTGTTTTTCAAAATAAATCCATGACTGTGAAAGTCCTAAATGGGCTAAAAGTACTCTCGTTTTAATGTAATTCGTAAAAGAATAAACCGGTCATAAAATATCTGCTCAGTATTTGATACTTGTAGTTCAACACAGAAAATGGTGATATGCAAATCGTTATTCATGGGTGTATAAAATAGTGGTTTGTTTCTCTGTGTCCAGTCTATGAGTCCAAATGGAGACTCAAATATTGAATTAGTCCTTCCAAATGACCATGATTACAAAACTCGATCTGATTGAGAAAAGGAGCCACAGTGAGAACAACATTCCCACTGCAGCTCAGTGAGTGATCTTGATTTATGTTTATTGTTTGTTTACAAATGAAAATAGGTCATGCTAATTTCCCACTGTCTTCCTGTATGATTATTACTTCAGCTGGTTGCACTTTTAGTTCATAAACATGCATTTTTAGAAGTGATACTATAACATTTTAGCTCCAGTCACATGACCAGCCCCCCACCCCCCCATCCCCAAGGACTGTTTGCCATATGTCCCACTGCCCAGCTCCCCCTGACAAAAGCCAGGCCTGCTGCTTCTCTGAACAGATGATGTCCCAAGCTCAAATCAATGGCCAGCGTACCATATCTAACAGATAATAGTATCACTGTCACCTGCCCTGTTGTTGAATGCATCACCAGCAAGCAGGTACATAATCAAGAACCGAAAAAATGCTCACACTGCAATTATCACTGCACTGACAAATGCCACCATCAGCTTTTTTAGATGGCAAGAGGGAATAGAAAGCAGTAGCTGCAGAGGTTGACAAGAGGCCACAGGTTATCACTATAAAGGACTGAGAAAAAGAAAGTGTCTTAACATCTGGTGTCTGAGGGTTCTCAAATTAGCCCCCTCTCCCTGTCCCTTGACAGACAGAAAAGCACTTTCCCTGTTGAATAATTTGAAGCAATTTATTTCTATTGGATATCCACATGAACAATGAGTCTTTCACACTTTCTGGGGATTTTTGTTATTGGAACAATGGCTCAGCTCAGTCACAGTGAAAAAGGAATTACTTTCATTTGTGTTCTTTTTCTTCTAGTTAAACTAATATGAGCAGTACATGAATAAAGCATATGGATTTGGTTAATAAGTAAAGTGTGTGTGTGTGTGTGTGTGTGTGTGTGTGTGTGAACTCGTCACAAAGTGTGTTTCACCAGACTGAAGACGTGCATTACCTAAAAGTAATAACAAGCATCACTGTGCAGTATTTTGACATACACTGATGGATAATGATCTGTGAAACATGTTTACAATTAATATGCGACAAACCAAACATTTGGATTTTTTTTTTTGTTAGGCAAGAAAGATCATTAGAATGCTCATATATTCATTGTCTAGCCTTCATTCCATTGAAATACATGAATAAACCCCCAAAGTCACTAATCATGAATCAAAATGTCCCTTATCATTGTTGATCCTGGGTGTTTGTTCTTTCTCCTTGTCTCCTCTTCAAGATCTATTGAAGGAAAGCACAAAACAAATGATTCAAAAATAATTGTGATGGTTAAATAACTTCTTTTTTTTAATCTCTTTCTTCCTCTTCCACCTGCAGTCTAATTTATTAATTAAAATGTACATGCAAAACATAGGCTGGGTGTTGTTTATCTTGCCTTATGCTGCCTAAATAATATGTGTGAATCTGATCAGGGTTAAACTTTATCCTGCTGTTTATTCATCTACTTTAGTGGTTGTATCATCTTATTATTCTGCATATTTAGATAATTTCCTCACAAATGTTTGCATCTCATCCATATAAGTTTCTCCCATATATCCGCTTCCTGTTGTTTCCCTTTCACCAATTCCCACGGTGTCAGAATTGCTGGCAAAGCACAACTCCCTTGTCTTCAGTGACGCCCAAGTTAAACTCAGAAGAGCAATGGCACAGCTCTGAGTCTGTGTTGCCCCAAGCTCTTGCCTCAGGCTACCCACCAGCCCTGCACAAGTCTGCCATGTCCCCAGACCCCTAAAGGCTGCCTGATAATTCCCCAGTGTTATGCAGCAGAGCCAAGAAGACTTGAAAGCCTGAAAGTTAAACAGAACACTGAGCTTTTGAAGGCATTTCATGTCTGTGTTGTCAGTTCAGGGATAAGAGTTTTAATGAAAAAAATATATATATATATGGGCCGCGTGCCAATAAATATGAGCTCAGTTACTGTGTTGTATCTTGTGAGAAGAAACGTAGTTGTTTTGAACGCCAGCAGTTTTACATTAGCTGCTCTACTTCTTCATTGACTCAGAATTGTAGAAGGCTGTGTGTACTCTGTGTTTACCAGACACGACCCTTGTTTCCAAATGATGGAGCCTAATTGTGGTTTCCATGGTGTTACTATGGAGGCTAATTGAATGCGAGAAGCAACACAGTGTCCTCATCTGTGTGACAGATTAGATCTTCTGCAGCATGACTTGACAAGCCCATCTCTGTCCATCTTCTTCCATCTTTCTATATTTTAATGTTTTTTTTTAGTACTGTGCTGACTTATTAATATGAATGTTTAAATGTCCTGATGTAGTACATATACATAGTAGTACATAGCAGTAAATCTCACCAGGGGCTGATGACATTTTGCATTTCTGCTTTTTACACCTGTGCGTCCTTTTTTCATTAAGTCATGATGAAGAGCAATAGGTTCTCCAGAGTTTATACCTGCAGTAATAGTTCCATCCAGCTCACATTTACTTAATCTTGTCACATTACTGCATAAGTTACTACTGGCGGTAATGGCCATGCATATTCCTCTGCCGCCCTATGCTGCCAAAAGTGGGTGGCAGTAGAGATATATTTGCAATGGGTATTTTGGGAAGTAGCAAATTGCTGAGCTTGTATTTAACTCGCTGTACTTTTATTCACTATCAACAATCTTTTCCAGCCTATTTTTGAGAATATATTTCAGCTAAGGTTATGTGTACATGTTCCCTAGCTACTTGAGAAGTTGTCATTATTATTATTATTATTATTATTATTATTATTACTATTATTATTATTAATAATAATAATAAAAGGATTACTGAGTACTTTCCTTCTTATAATACTCTTGGTACTACAAGGAAAATGTACTGCATAAGACAATCTTATTTAATCATACTCAGACTAAATACTAACAAGGCCTAGACATACCAAAAAAAATCATGTCTTGATATAATTTTTTTTTTTTGTCTGAAGTAGGGGTGGGCAATATGGGATGCTGTCTGTTCAGGTGATTGAACAGGTTCATAGTGCTTCCATCCAACATGTGGATGGAAGCACTGTGTGCAAATTTTGGAAATTATTGTTGTTTGCACTTTGACGTTTGGTGAAAAGCCAAACCAATTCCATACAATGGAAGTGGAGTTCTCTTTAGGAAGCAAATGGTCCATTGTGCTCTCAGCCATGACTCCTGCTACATAATGTGAAATCCACATGACAAGGACATGAACCAACATGATGCATCTGTACATCAGCATTTAACTACATCCACAGCTGTTGAATACTCTGACTCTGACTACATCATATTATAGACGATTCCACAGTCTCTGTTTCGTCAGATTGTCGATATGTTCTAATCCTTCACGATCTAATATCATATCACACACTCTTAGTCTGAAGTGGAGTAAATTTTTGGTTCATGCAAGTTGTCATCATCTATATCACAGCACTGGAAGGTCTCAGAGCATCTGTCTGTCTGTGTGTGTAGATGCACAGCTCTGAGAAATTGAGACAATTTTAACTGGTCTATTTAGTACCTACAGTTGAGGAATAGTCCCATCTTGATGTTAAATATCTTTTTTTTTTTTTTTCTTTTAAACTTACCTTTTTAAAAGTGAGGAAGGACTGATTTAATTCACACTGCTAAACAATTGCTGGGGGAGGGACAGGACACAGCCTTGACAGTTGACGGTAAGCGCATTACCATGCTGCATGATGGGAAATGAAGTTAAAAACAGGAACAACCCATTTACTAACTTCAGTCCCTAGATATCAGTATTAATATATTCATTCATTCATTTTCTATACCCGCTTTATCCTCACGGGGGTCACATGGAGCCTATCCCAGCTACTTAAGGGCGA
>JAQQZY010000005.1:42954876-42972482 GCA_030068375.1 Ostorhinchus rueppellii
CAATTTAGATTAGCCCATTAACCTATCAGTGCATGTCTTTGGATTGTGGGAGGAAACCAGAGTACCCGGAGAAAACCAACGCAGACACAGGGAGAACATGCAAACTCCACAAATTCCCACCCGGGAATTGAACACGGGACCTTCTTGCTGTGAGGCACGAGTGCTAACCACTGCACCACCGTGTCGCCCTTAATATATTAATTGTCAATTAAATTTTAAAGAATTATGTACTGAACTATTTTTTATCTCAGTACTTATAAAATATCTTTTACCAAAAGTCAGTTCTCCCCAGCATAAAAACTACCATATCTGGAACCTGTGGTTCCCCACAGATCGACGTCACATTTATTTCCACTCCTGCTGATTAGCCAAAGACTTGTGTAGACTCCATAGAATCACTGTTTAAACAAATACAATCACTCGGTTGGAGCAGCATTAATGCTCCTAAAACCTGTGATATAGAATTATTTGTAACATAATGTATTTATACTTGTACTGGGTCCTTTTTGAAGAAAGATGTGTCTCTGAAAGGAAAAGCCACAGGGGGAGAAGCTAAATGCCGACATTAGTCTCCTGTCAGTTATTTAGGCAAATTACATAAATGGTTTGTATACGTTGTTCACGATACAGGTTACATTTACTACTCGCTGCACACCCGATATGGAATAAATCACAATACATCAGTCATCTACAATATATTTCACAGCCCCACTGTGAATCTGCATTCAATGCAGTGCTGTGACTGTCATGTAATGCAGTGTCTACTCTGTGATCCTTCATCCTCAGAACCAGCTGCACATCAGGACATGTGAACACAGAAGCCCCACAGTCAGCATGTGTTACTGTAGATCAGTACATTTTAGATGCTGATGATGGTACTTGTCTTTATTTTCCAATTTTTCATACTCTCGCCCTCCCTTTCTTCTCACAGGAAATCAAGCCCCAGAGTCATTACAACCACGGCTACAGTGAGAACGTCAGCCGTAAGAACCATGTGGACGACTACAGCACTTGGGACATTGTCAAAGCCACACAGTGAGTGGACACAGTGGGCATGTCTGTTCTTAAGGCTAGGCTTTTTTAGAGATGAGATGTGACGGTTTTTCCAGTGTTTTTGATAGGTGTTGTTTTCAAGGTGCTGATTATGTCCAAGGCTGTTTATTTAAGATTTTAATCAGAAATTAACACAACCATCTAATGTTGAAGTTATAACTCAGTAGCTTATAAAATGAGGACAATACTCAGAGACTGTATAGTAATGTCTTCCTGTTAGCATGAGGAATGCCTTATGTCTGCTTTTATTATGTTAGACAACCACAGATTTGTTTTGTTTTGAGCTGAGGTTGGAAAACATCTGCCAGTAGAGCTCCAGTACCAACTTATTTTGACAGTTTTGTTTCTCTTTTCTGTCCGTGTGTGTGTGTTCATGCCTTTAAGTTGTCAGCGTTTGTGGGCGTTTGCATATTTTTTCGATACTCACAGCTTGTTTGGGTATTAGATACTAAACTGTTATTCATCTGTGTTTGCATGTGCATTTCTGTGTGAGCTCGGTGTAAGATCTTTCTGCCTCTTCTCCTCAGGTACGGCATCTTCGAGCGCTGCAGGGAGTTGGTGGAGGCAGGCTTCGATGTTCGGCAGCCAGACAAAGAAAACGTAACGCTCCTCCACTGGGCCGCCATAAACAACAGGATAGACTTAGTCAAGTGAGTTTGGTGCTAGTACATTTTCTGGCTTTGGATCTGGATTCATGTGAGTCTGAATCCTGGGACTGACTGGGAATATATAGCAGTGCTGATGTTATGGAGAGCTTAAAAAAAAAAACAAAAAAAAAAACGTACCGCCCAAAATAAAAGTTAGGATCAATAGTGCATGCCCAAAAATAAAAGTGGCTGCCTTTTACCGGTTTTTCTTCATTGTTTAGTTTGTTTGCACAGCTTTTGTGTTGCCTCTGTCTTTTGTTTTTGTTCAGTGTGCAGTCCTGTACATACTTGAGAGCTTAGTTTTATTCTGTTTTAAAGCATTTTGTGGTCATTTTTATTCTATTTTATTTTAACTTTCTATTTTTTTTAATAAATTTTTTTAAAGGAGGGGTATTTTGCTATTTTAAATGGAATTATACTTTTTCAAACATTTCCCTGTGGTCTAGATAAACTGTAAATGCTCTGTTTGGGTCTGAATTCTTCATTAATTCAACTCCACAGGTCCATCTTCAACCCTATTTCTGAGTAATGACACCAGAACGGTCATTTTGAATGCTAGCCCTTTAAATGCACATGAGCCACTTTAGGCCCCGCCCCCTCCAAGTTGTTGACTTCACTGCTTCGTCCAGATCAGCCACTTGTGATGTAGTTAATTATAGACATAACAAATTAAGCAGGAATTAAAACGAGTTGTAGAAATCCACTTGATTTTTGCTAAAATGAATATAATGATAGTTTTGCAGCAGCTGGAGGGTGAAAATTTAAACTGTATGAACTATTAGAGTCCAAATACACAACTAATTGTACAAAAGACTAATAAAAATGGGTTTAGTGAAATGTGACCCCTTTAAATCCTATACATGGTGTATATACTGTGTTTTGTTCCATCATATCACATGTTGAATGATAATACAGCTGAGTCTGCAATACCCTTTTCACAAATGCCTTGTGTCCAGCCACCTGCTTAGATGACCTACTTCAAATAAAGGTCTAAGAATCTTTAAATGACTAATGGCACAGATGCAAAGAGTTGAAGGATACAAGCTTTTTGTAGCATTTCACGTAGTTTATTTCATATTTATAATTGGAATTGCCGAGCTTTGCAATAGATCAGACTCTACATTCACTTCTTTATCCAGAGGCAGTCCTGTTTGTCACATAGAGATGTAGATCATTTTAGTTAGGCAAATTCCTGTGAAGTATCACTGAGCTTTTCCTCTTCAGGCTTTGGCCAATGGAACTGCCTCAGCCGGTTTACTCTTTGTGTCAAAAGAGCAAAGCCTCAGCCAACAATTTAACCATGGTGAAGAATAACAGTTGTACCACTTATGCCTATTGCATGAATGGAGAGCGAGATTACATACAGGGTTAGATGCAGTGTTAAATTGAACTTGATTGGTTGTTTGTGTGTGCAGGTACTACATATCAAAGGGAGCCATAGTGGACCAGCTGGGAGGAGACCTCAACTCCACACCTCTGCACTGGGCCACCAGGTGACAAACACTCAGCATCTGCTGTTAGAGGGATTTTTTTTTTTTTTTGGTCAATATTTGTCATTTTACTGCTGGAGCTAAATTGACACATATTAGGGTTACTGTTCTGTTACCACATAAGAAATACAGTCTAAAATCTAATAAATATAGACAGATATGTGTGTAATTTCCTGTTGAATTTTGGTGGGATATTTTTGAGTCTTGTTTAATAACTATTGACGTTAACTTGTGGCCTGTTCAGTTGTATTTACTGCTTATCAGTGCGATCCAGTAGATCTCCTTGTCATACCTCCCGTTTCTTGTTAACAGTCACCCTGTACCAGTGCTAACTAGTAAAAAAAGGACAGGTCACATAAGAACCCCTATTAACATGGACGGGGGCATGAGGCTCTCTCCTTCTGAATTATTGATGGGTTTAACAACTGGTATCAGTTGTAGTTAGACACTTAGGTGTCATGTGTCACCCTCTGCTCCAAATCCCCCCCTCACTCTGGCTGCCACTGACCTTTAAAGGCCCAACACCTTCTTTGTGTTTGTGATTGCGACTATAGACACATGGTAAACATAAGGTGAGCTTTGTGTTGCAGGCTTTGTCAGATTCACACAGATGTAATGATTACCATGTTTATTTGCATTTATTATCCTGTTGGTGAAGTGTTACATTGATTGAGCTGGGGTTAGTTATAAATAAAATTTTAACCCATAAACACCCAAACATCTACCAGCTACTAAAGCCATCTACTGATCTAAAATGTTTATTACCTGTTGATCCACTAATCCTATCAATACATGGAAATTTGGTAAATAAAACTGGAAATAAATTGGTGTAAAATGCAGTTTATCATCTTTTCATGGTCATCAGGTTTGACCCATTTGGATGTTCAGAGGCTTGGTGGTTACCATGGGAACACTGGCATCTTCTACAACATTGATTCACCAGTAAAATCCATGGAGTTGGATCAATGACAGTGGATGGACACACTTTTTTTATGTCCAGTTATTCATATCTTTGCTGAAAAATCACTATTTCTTGAGTTTTCTCTGTTTTTGATATAACCCTCAAAATGACTCTGATCTTCATGAACATCTACATAATCAGTGAATTAAATATAAGAAAATACATGATTTACACTGGAAAAAAATGCAAAATAGGGACGATAACTATACAATCAATGGTAATAAATCACTTAAGAAAGGTTAAATATAGAGAAAAATTAATCAGGGAGCTGCCATAAAAATAGCACTGGGTCTATATGGGTTAAACACAGAATAAGATGAGAAATTAAAACATTTATCAAGAATCCTCTGTGTCATGGATGCACAATTAGAGCAGAGAGATTTATTTTGCAGCAGTGTGTGTATATGTGTGTGTATATATATATATAAATTTATAGAAGATGAAATATGAGGCTCAGTTTTGTCATCACTGTAAAAGTAGCTGTTAATCACCCTGATAATGTCCAAGAGATGAGGACTCAGCTGTCTAAATGGACTGATTGTATTGTTATTACTGTTAAAAATGACAACATATAGACTTCATACTGTTGTGGATTAGATGTTTTTCTCATCTTTGTGGCTGAGCAGTGAGCATGTTTGATGAATGAGATCATTACAGTAACAGTTTTCTGTAGTTTGGGAACAGAAGTTTCTGTATCGCTTGCATAAGTGTTTTTGTTTTGTGTGTACCCTCTCCCAGACAAGGCCATTTATCAATGGTGGTGCAGCTCATGAAATATGGTGCAGATCCATCTTTGATCGACGGTGAGGGCTGCAGCTGTGTTCATCTGGCTGCCCAGTTTGGCCACACCTCCATCGTGGCGTACCTTATTGCCAAAGGACAGGTAGGAACCATCAATACCGTATTTCAGGCTGAAACTTCTCCGTTAGGACCAAGACACAAAAGCATGTGATAATAACAAGGTCTTGATAATGCTAAAAAAAGAAATGTAGTAATGGCCTTATGGGTTTAACAATAATAACACTTTCCTTCCTTTGTTGTGATTTCATGCTGTTGTTTGTACTTTTTGGGTTTCATAAAGCATTTTATACCTGTGCTTTCCAGCAGGGGGAGCCCTATTGCCTCCTTTTTTTTTTTCTTTTTTTTTAACTGTCCTTTCTCCCTCTTCAACTTCAAATTTTATTTTGTACAGGATGTGGATATGATGGATCAGAATGGCATGACCCCTCTGATGTGGGCAGCTTACAGGACACACAGGTTTGTACATTTATGGTGCTACACAAGGACCCAGACTGTAATGTTGTTTTTTTGGTTCAACTGTTTGGAAGATAAATATTAATGAGCAGCACAACATTGTACCAAGGTTTATTCAGACTCTAACTTAAAATAAAGAGACTATTATGTGTTAAAACTACAGTTTTTACTACATGCACAGTTATAATAAAACAAAAAAATACCATAAATGTCAGTCTTTATCTTTGGGCACCAGTTGATTCTGTCTCTTCCTGTCATCCCTCTGCTTTGTTATGTTTTATCTTGTTTTTCACATGTATTGAAAGAAGCCTGTTTTTCAGCCGTCTGTCACCAGTCTTATTCAGCTTGATGTAATATCTCTTTCTGTGTCACAGTGTGGATCCCACCCGACTGCTGCTGACCTTTAATGTGTCTGTCAACCTGGGTGACAAATATCATAAGAACACAGCGCTGCACTGGGCTGTGCTGGCTGGTAACACTACCGTCATCAGCCTGCTGCTGGATGCAAACGCCAACGTCGATGCACAGAATATTAAGGTAGCACATTCTTCAGCGGCTTCATCCACTGTCTTTATCCACTTTGACATGCAGTTTAATTATTTTATATCGTTTTTTTAAGGGTGAAACACCGCTGGATCTTGCCAAACAAAGGAAGAATGTGTGGATGATCAATCACTTACAGGAAGCGCGACAGGCTAAAGGCTACGACAGCCCGTCCTACCTGAAGAGGCTGAAAATGGATAAAGTATGCTTGAGCTTGTCCAGACGTCACAGCCTGTCTGGGCTAGTCTTTACCTTTGTGTCAGTGTGTTAGCTGTTCACCTTTTCCAGCCCCTGGTCAAACAGTCTGCGCAGAAGTCTCTTAAATAATGTGCTGAGTTTAACAATAGAGTTCTGGGAAGATGCATGAACATACATGCCTGCTCTGACTGCAGAAGGTGGTAATTGAGAAAAACAAACTCCCGTATTGAAGTTGTGAACATATACTTAGTCTTTTAGAAAACAAAAGCAGCTCCAGATTCCAGAGTTTATTTATTTATTTAATTGAAAGTCAATGCTGACCTGTTAAATAGCAAAAAAAAATTGCATCATTGTCGCTACATTGACTCACTGTCTTTTCACTTGTCTGCTGCAGTAACTAGTAAAGATAAAGCTCAAAGTTAGAAATTGTTTCGGATCATCCTTTGCTACAATTATTTAAATACAGTCACGAAACACTTATTAGACCACCCTTGTTTTCTTCAATTTCTTGTTCATTTTAATGCCTGGTACAACTAAAGGTATATTTGTTTGGACAAATATAATAATAACAACAAAAATAGCTCATAATAGTTTAATTTCAGAGCTGATATCTATCCATTTTCCATGTTTTCTTGATAAAAACCAAAATCACTTCAGTTCTTACATCAGTATCTATGACATTGTACTGACAAAAACAGTGCTTTTAGACATTCCATGTTTTCTTTTCTGTCTGTTTCAGTCACATGAGACAGGAGTAAGAACTTGATTGCATTAACATTGTTTTTGATGACTTTTGATGGTTCAATCATTTTTCCATGACTATATGCATGTATAGATGCTACAGGTAGATCAGACTCTGTAGCGGAGATACTATGCTAATCCAATCTGTGGTGTTTTGTCCTAATACAATAGTCAGTAAAATCACATACAATATTTGAATTTACTTAGGATATAGTTAGCTTTTCTTCAGTGTCTTTACATTTTCATCTCCCTGGGATGAAAGCCAACAAAACAATGTGGTGTAATAATGTAATATATAAACAATAATTATACAGACAGTAAAATCAAACTTCTACAAACATCTAAATTGTGAATTCTCCCCTATTGAGTCCAAAGTAAGCCCTTAAACTAAGAAGCACCCTCTGTTTAATTTTCCCTGCACCAGACTCTCTTGTTTTTCCTCACTATTTGCATATCTCTTCTCCACTGCCTGGTCTGCTGCCTCCCCTCCCCCTCCTGCAGGAGTTCAGACAGAAGGTGATGCTGGGAACGCCCTTTGTGGTCATCTGGCTCGTGGGTTTCATCGCTGACCTGGACATTGATTCATGGCTGATCAAGGGCATCATGTATGTCGGTGTCTGGATCGCCGTGCAGTTCCTCTCCAAGTACGTCAATACACGGAAACACATAGATATCACATGAATTATCATTTATTCTACTGGGAATTTGAACAAGCGTGAAATAAATGAAGGCTGGTACCTCGGTACGTTATAAATATTGAACTGTTACGGTTTCTTTTACAAATTTTAACCTGTTTTTATTTTCGTCAAGTTGCATCTTTTGCAAATTTCAACAGATTAATGTGGATTAAATCAGATTTAATTATTCTGACACTCCAAACATACTGTTGACTGATTAATTTATTTGAAGTATCAGTCAGAATACAGTTTTATTATTGTATATAATGTGTACAATCATACACACATAGTTTCTATTCCACACCATGTAGCAACAGACTCTCCATTAAACACATTGTACCCCCTCTTTAAACCCCATTAGGGCTTCCATGTGGTCCCGCTGGTGTGGTTTGTTGTACCTCTCACTACTGTTATCACTGTGGCTACTGTAACATACGTCTCACTGTGGTTGGTCTAGATTTACTGAAATTCTTTGAGTACGTACTTGGTGAAACCTTGATTACATATCAGTGCAGCTGCTCAGCTATATCGCTGGGTTAGGATTTGGTTTATTTTTTCTGCTGTCTGACTGTCCCATCACAGCCTCTGGTATGTGACCACATCTGCCATGAAACTGGTCTCATGCAGGGGTGGGCAACATATGGCTCCAGGGCCACGGTTGGCTTTTGAGCCTTTTGCCAGCTGAGCCAGCCTTTTCCCTGTGCTTTGTCAAAAACATTGAAATGAAAGCTGTAAAAATGTAGAACTGCAGAACACACTTCAAACGAATGCAAAAACAGAAGTATTAGTAATAGTAAATTTAGAGTACTTTTTGTTTTATGACACTGAAGGTACTTATCTGTTGACACATTGCAAAGAAAGCCTCCGTCAGTTTTTGCTGCACAACACAATGACAAATATCACCGTTTTCTTTAGTGTGGTGCTGTACATGCACTGAAACTTTAATTTAATCTTCAAGTAATCCTAAAGACCTTCTCAGAGTCACCACTTAAAGGTAAAACATAGGAAAGATTTTTCGCCTCTAGACATGTTTTTTTTTTTTTGCCCAAAAATGGCTCTTTAGGTAGTAAAGGTTGCTGACCCATGGTCTAATGGATATTATACACGCAGCAGGTTTTAACAGGCCTGCATTTGACCTCCAGTATTAGAATAGTACAACGTGGCCCCAAGGTTTGGGAGTGACACAGCATTTACAGATTTTTGTAGATCTTTTTCAATGTTTGAGATTCACTGAAGGACAATTAGGAGACCTTCAGAGGTTTCAAAGACAAATAACACAGCAAAAATATATGCACGTTGTGTAACTTCTATGGCTCTATACTGTATGTTGAATGTGCTTTTCAGATTTGTAAATAGTGGGTAACAACACCAACAAACACAAGACATCTGGTTGTTAATGCAGAATATCAAAGCTAAAGTACCGCCAACGAGTCTGATAAACACAGTGCTTCTCTTATGGCTGCTTCACAATGAAAGCCTTCTAGCAGGTTCCCAGTGGAATGCTTTGAAGGTGCAGCAGCAGCTACAGTTAAGTTTGTAGCTCTATAGTACAGATGAAAATGGCAGGACGTGTCCAAATTAATATTTGAGAATGTGGAGCTGCACACAGGCCTGAAACTAAACCCTAAACTGAAATCTGGATTGAAGTTACAGAAAATATGTGTGAAAATAATGAACTTTAGTAAAACAGCACCTGTACTTCAAGAGCCATAATCAGCCAATCATCACTGCTCTGGGGGAGGACGTTGCCCTGCAGTGTCATGTGGATCCTAAATGCAACACCAGGGTGGAGTGGTCCTAGCTGGACTTGAAGCTGAACCCCACAGACCTAAACTGTACCTACCAACCACGACACAAAGTAGTCATGACGGTCCCATCGTATGTCAGAGCGACATAACTCTCTCCAAGATTGGAACATGTCGCTCCTGATCAAGAAGGTGACACTTGCAAATAATAGACAATAACAGATGCATCACCCCAAAGTTAAAGGGCAAATCAAAGCATACAGTAGGTACATGTTGTTGATCCAAACGCTGTTAAAATGACCACAACAGAGACTGCATTGGAACCGAGCAGTCACCGAACCCCAGAGTCAATAACAAAGATGCGTGTTAAATGTTATCAGTAACATCTGATTCCTGTCACTGTGCTTGTTCTTTTACTGATCCTGGTGTTGGATGTAGGACCTAAAGGATTTGTAAAATTTAGTTTAAGAAGTTAACAGTGCAAAGTTGAGGTCACCAACCACTCCTATGAATCCAAATGTAGGCGACTTGCTCAGTGCCACTTTACTAATTGATGTTAAGAGACAAATCTACCAACCTCTCCCTCCACAGGTGGACTCAGTGACTTAGTAGACTGCAGCAGAGAAAAATATGCTTTTATTTTCCTGGCTGTGCCAACCACTACTAGACTAACCTGCTGATCCTCAAACTGTATATGACAACTTTGGACGTTCACCTGGACTTAATCCTTTGCACTTGTGTTTCCACAGGGCTTTCTTCGACCACTCCATGCACAGCGCTCTTCCTCTGGGAATCTACCTGGCCACCAAGTTCTGGATGTACAGCACCTGGTTCTATTGGTTTTGGAATGATATCCTTTTCTTTCTTACTCTGCTCAATTGATGTTATTCACCAGTAGGATATCAGAATGACTTCTGATGCCATTCAGGTCCCCTTTAGCGCTTTCCCACACTTCACTGTGACTGATGCGCTGCACTGTCTACATCAGGGGTGTCAAACTTGCGGCCCAAGGGCCAAAACCGGTCCACCGCAGGGTCTAAAGCAGCCCGAGGAAAGAATTTGTGAATTAACTCATTTTGGTTCAGGAGCCAGATACAAACCAATGTGATCTCAAGTAAAATAATAACAATAATATAGAAATAATGACGAGCACAAATTTTCTTTTTGGTCTAATGCGAAAAAATAACATCGCACTATGAAAATATCTACGTTTAAAGCTACACTTTCACAATAAAATGTGAATAACCTGAAATGTCTAAAGAAAATGATGTGCAACTTTAACAGTATTCTGCCTGTTACTAAATGTTTTGCGTGTTTGTAGATCCACTGTGATCTTTGAGTTTTGTTAATAACAAGCTGACATGTACTTAGTTACTATAAAAGTTACTACATTTTAATATTTAAATAATGTTTAAATAAGTTGAAGCATAATTTTGTTAAAATTGAACTTGTTTTTTCTTCCAAAATGCAAGTTTTTTTGTTTTTTGTTTTTTTGAGAAAGGATAGTTTGTAATGGTTAATATTTTTTTATTGCACTAAAAGAAGGAGGAAAATTTGTCATTTACAAGGAATTATCCTGTTATTTTACTGGTCCAGCCCACTTAACATTAAATTGGGGTGAATGTGGTCCCTGAACTGAAATGAGTTTGACACCCCTCGTCTATGTGAAGGTATCCTATAGTTGGCTTTGTCCCACAATCCACCTGTTTGTGCTCTGTGTTCCAGTACTGCGCTTCACAGAGAACACACAGCTGGAAGACCGGGCACACACTGGAGAAAAGACAGTTCATAGCACAGCAGTTGTATCACTTACCTCTTCACATGTGCTAAAAACTTATTTGTTATTGTAGAATTTTTTTTTCCACATTTTTATTGTTATGAACCAAAATGACATATAAAGTAGGACTGATACACTTTTTTTTTTTTTTTTAAACAAATGAACAGATGAACTAAATAACACATAGGGCAGTTCAAATATACATTTAAACACAAAAATACTAATAGAAATGAAAATGTGCAAACTTATATAGATAGCCATACACATATATTTAAAAAAGGAATAAAAATAAATAGGTACATTTATAATTAAGTGAATAAATACAGTAACACATATATACATTCAAATAAATATCATGAAACCTTTTAAAGATACAGAGGAAGTATTTCAAAAATGAAAAGATACATCTTAGTGGCATTAATGGTCATCATAAACGAAAAAGAAATAGTCCGAGCATGCTCCATGAAACGGTCAAATTGTACGTTAGTCATCCAAAGACTGGACAGAGTTAACAAAGGAAAGAAAGGGACTCCAGGTTTTGTTGAAGAGATCAGACTGTTCCCTCAAACTGAATTTAATCGTAGACTTTATAATAACACAGAGGAGGAGCAGGTACAAAACTTATTGGACTCCCAGTGTATTTGGTCGACATTATTTCCAAGCAAGGCTAAATTAAAAAAAAATAAATAAATGAGGAAATAAAAGTTAAAGCAAAATAAAATATTGGCTATAGAACAGATATCCTTGCTTTTTCCAGGCTGTGATTTGAGGAAGGTTTATAATTTCACAGCTCTGAAGGTGTGAAAAAGAGGAAATGATAAGTGGAGACGACAGAGTGATCAAATAGAAGTTCTGCATAAGAATGAACCTGGGCCGGCTGGAGGGAATGGGAACACGCCGTTTATAAGAGCTGCTGGCTGAAGTCCACTGGAGACACTAACCAGAGTTTCCGTTGGCCTCGCCATGGCTGCTCTCACTTTTTTTGTGGTTGTGGAGGAATTGTTTTTCTGTTTGGAAGTTGCTGATTGCAGGAGGCGAGAGGGGAGTTCTTGTTTGTGGAGGGCATTTAATTTTATGCCTCATTGCTCCTTTAATGTGAGACTAAAATGTGTTTGACCTAAGCTTATTGAGAAGGAAAAGTTTCCTCCAAGGGCCAGGTCGAGTTATTTTAACGGGTTTTCTGTGCGCTTCCTTCATAGAGATCTATTTCGAACAGTTTTGCCATCTGACCGAGGAAGAAGTGAACTTGATACCCCCTCCTCCTGCCGCCCCTCACACTCTGCACGCAGGGGGTTTACATGTGCATTCAGCTGAAACGAGCACAGGTGAGGTGACGTCACGTGCTTTGCTTTGGGAAATCTTCGTCCCTCCATGGATCATTTACCACGAGAAACCATTCCGCTTTGATTACAAACACGTCTTTTCTTGTGCGGAGACATGTGAAACGAGTTATTTCAGGCTTTTCGTTTCCCTCCAGCGATCCAGGTTGTCATTAAGATTTGAAATCTGCAAATCAACCTTGTTCCGTTCCCGGTGTCTTTCCCTGCCCTGTCAAATACAGGGCGCGCCGTTTCCTGTTTCTGACATGGACGTCTGCTCCAGGGATGGAGATGTAGGCTACCTGCTGTGAAGTCGCAACACTTGCCGATCCAGTTTAACGCTTTTCTAATCTCGTTCATTTATTCAAATTAGGTGATATGCAAATTATGAGCCATGCTTGGCTGGCGAGGTTGCATTAACTGTATGTAAATGAGAAGTCGAAGCTGAAACGAATGGTGCCGCTGTTCACTCGGTGGTTTAACAGCACTAAGTTTTCCCTCTTTATACTGTTACCTATAAAGGGCCTGATGGGTCACCTCCTCTAGGGTCATCCTTTGTGTGCTTTATTCAGCAGTTTTCTGTCTCTGACCCTCAGAGCCTGCTTCTATAAACTGAGCTGAGGCCCTGCAGGGTTTTTAGCGGTCAAGCTCTTCACTTTGGACGTGCATGAAGACGCACTGAACTTCTCCTAACCTTGGATCTGGAAACGAAAATACGAACCTAACGTTTTTTGTCATGATCTAAAAGATTCCAACATCTGGTTTGAAGCCTCCTGACCTGATGGAGTGAACAGTTGTGAAATGACGTCTTTGGCTGAACCTTTTCTTTGGGATTCTTATTTCTTCCACTCCTTTTCCTCACACCGCCGTCTGCTGCCCACCTTTGTTCAGCAGCAGCGTTGACCTCCCTTTCTGAGCTCATTACCGTCCTCAGGCCTGTACTTGAAATCAGATCAAATGGCTTGGGTGGAGCTGTGCGACCAAGGTCCTTTGTCTCACCAAAGCCCAGATCATATTTTACCCGGTGCTCAAAGAGAAAAGGCAAACTGTAAATTTATTTCCAGCAGGAAAGGTGTGGATGGAATTAAAACCATGAAGAATCCAGAAAAAGAGCTCCTTAGTCATGCACCGCACGGAAATTAAATCTGACTTTGTTGCACCGTATTTACCTCATAGATCTGCACTGACGAATCTGTCATTGACTGTTTTTGCTCTGCCTCTGCTCTCACCTCTCAGGCAAACCTTATTAAAAACATTTTACCTGAAGATAAATAGGAAGAGCTGACCATTTCTCACCAAAGAAGCAATGTGTGTGTTGGGGGTTTCCTTCATTACTTCTCTCTGATACTTGCGTTATAAACCAGTGAGGTGCTCTGGAGAGTCTTTACTGACAAACTCCTTTCACAAAGTGATAAAGCGTGTCTCCCATAACTATAGACACCATTACAGACTTGAGCTGGTCTTATTTGTCAGTGGTGGAGTGGATTTAGGGTAGCAGCTCACAGCTCATGTTGATATTATTGAGATTTTTGCAGGCTATATATACAAAATAAAAACATATAAACTAACAAAAAAATCAATGCTTGAATCGATGACAGTCCTTCTAGATCACAGGTGTCAAACATGCGGCCCGGGGGCCACATCCGGCCCGCCAAAGAGTCCGATCCGGCCCGTGGGATGAATTTGTGAAAAAATTACATTTACACTCTTCCACTTGTAACCCAATAAATACATGCACAAAATGCCAAAACAAATAGAATAGAAACCTTTCCATGTCAGTGGTTGATTTTACTAAATAACTCTAAAATAACTGTTTCAACTGTGCAATATGTTGTTTAAAAAAACTAAAACAAAATTGCATGTGAGCCACTTCATGCCCCGCCCCTTCTAGGTTGTTGGCTGTGCTGCTCTGTCCCAAAAAAACTGAAACAAAATTGAGTGTACTTGACTCAATTTTGCTTCAGTTTTTTTAATCTGACTGAAAATATCTATACATAGTATGTTTATGTGTGATTGGTAAATATGTCACATGTTCCATCCATCCTTTCTTGAACTGCTTAGTCCTTGTGAGGTCTGCAGGGGTCCTGGAACCTCATTCATTACAGGAAAGACATGTATACACGCTTTCCTTTGTAATACTGCAAACTTTTTTCTGTCCATAGAGTCATTCTGTCAATAGTTTCAGAGCGTTTCATTAGTCTGGGCCGTCCTCTGGGAGCGAACAATGAAGCGCCTTTATATGAACGTTACAAGCTGCTGTAAATCCTCCTTCTCAGTCCCTTCCAAAGACAGGCCGGTCTTCTTCTGACCTTGTTGACCCAGAAAAGTGTGAGAATGGCTACTGTTGTTTCTCTCCTTCTGGTTCCAGCGCTCAGTGAAACCCTGCCTCGCTCATAAAAAACACAGCTGGTGTTTCTGCCACGACCGAAGCTGAGTCACGGCGAGCTGTTGTGACAGGTCCAACTGGCGAAGTCCGAGAGATGAGACCAGCCCTCTGCTCTGGGTCACAGGAGGCGCTGGTGAATCAGCAGCCCAGTCACTTCAGCTGCAGTTTAGTCGAGCTGAGAAATAAATGTGGCGGACGGAGATGTCATTGTTGTAAAACATTCAGGAAATGGCTGCAGAGTCATCAGAGGGTTGAAGGTACCTACTGCTGCTTCATCTGTTTGGGTTCTTCTTATTGTCATTGTCCTTGTTTGTGTGTTCTTCTCCTTAACCTCGCTGTACATCTACCGTTCGCCACTGTCCATGTGCCCTTCCTGATAAACACTTTGGCCCTGTTCTACAACTTTGGCAAGTCCTGGAAGTCGGACCCAGGTATCATCAAAGCCTCAGAGGAGCAAAAGAAAAAGGTAAACGTAGAGGAAATAATTGAATGACCTTTTCTTTCCCTTTATTCTAAGTGTAAACATATGTGAACACACTCTGGGTTCTCGTATGTGTGACGTTACATCAGCTGTGACAGTCGCCCATTCAGAGCAGAAAACTGTTGGAGTTCAGCGCAGAGGCCACGGCTCTTTTGCGGCTCATTCTCTGGCCCGCTGCCCAGTCATCGTCCGGCCTCTCTGGCCCTCATTATCGCACTCTAACGGAGGACAGCAGTGACTGTGCTTCTGACTGAGCCCCGTTCTCCATCCAGTGATTGATGATGAGCTAAATTTACCCTGCATTGTTAGTGCAGGACCGGCGCAGTTGAAGCCTCAGATCAAAGAACACAGAGCTTTTCTTTGCTGCTGAGGATGCTCTTGTTTTTCTGGACGCTAGTTTTAATTAGCCTTTTTGTCCCTGTTGGTTTATTTGTGCAGAGAAACGGCCTTTTTTTAAATATTGTGTGTGTGTGTGTGTGTTCTGAAGGGCAGACATCACTTCATATACATAGAAAAGCAATAGTTTCCTTCCATTGCGATTCAGTCTTTTCTTTTTTTAATCTAAGGTTAGAGAACTTATTGTAACTTGGGAGAGGCAGATTGTGCATGAACAACCAAAAATCAAACCAAGAATACGGTATTTCACCCATAAACAGAACCTAATCTCATCCCATCCCATAGTAGCCTTCATTCTGCCCTAGTGTAAACTACTGAAGCCTCCGCTGTGATCACAGTCAGACAGCCCTGCCTCAGCTCGAAAGCTGTCAGTAGGTGTTTTGTTCCAGTGCCAAACAGACCCTGGCAGGAGCAGCTTGTCAGTTGTTCATTCATTTTTCTGCATTGTTTCTCTTTTTTTTCCCCTCATATCCTGTTTGTTGTTTCCCTCCTGTAGACGATTGTGGAGTTGGCAGAGACGGGCAGCCTGGATCTGAGCATATTCTGCAGCACCTGTTTGGTAAAGGAAACAGTTCATGCATACAGGTATGACAGTGGCACACAGCAGACATTTATTAACACTCACCAATGTGTGGTCCTTCAGATACGGAAGCCCATCAGGTCCAAACACTGTGCCGTGTGCAACCGCTGCATCGCCAAGTTCGACCACCACTGTCCCTGGGTGGGGAACTGTGTCGGTACGTAAACAACCACAGAAACCGTCCTCTTCATTTCTACTCCCAGATACAGAAATGTGGGTTTTAATTATATAAATTCAACTTGGAGAAGCCACATATTGGCTGACGGGGGTGTTTTCAGCTTATGTAAAGGTGTATTTTATAGAAGTTAATAACATAAAATGAAAAGATAAAGCAAACAAAGTAGAGCAACGAGATGTGACACACGAACAGGGGAGGACAAAAAGCAGACTAGAGGAAGTGGAAGAACAGAGGAGTGTCAGGAGGCGTCTGGTAAAGTCAGGCCGGACATCATGTGGGGAGGAAGGTGTGCAGGTGGTGGTCAGGATGAGGCTTTAAAGTGAGGAAACTCTGAACAAACAGCTGGTCTCTCCTCTTTTAACCTGTTTTGGTTAAAGTAGTGACCCCAAGACTGGAAGACGCTCTGAAATGCCCCCCGTGGAGCTTTCATCTAACAAGCCACGGTTACACTGGAAAAAAGGGGTGTCCAAAAACAAGATGAAAACACTAAATCTGAGGAAAAAGCTCCTCAAAACAAGTGAAATAGCTGTCCATGCAGCAAGATAATTTCACTTGACAAGATTTCTTGAATTAAATCGAGAAATAAGCCCGTCTACAGATGTATGAACACTAAAAATAAGAAATTAACTCTTAAAACAAATTAAATTATCTAACACTTCTAAATCTAAGTTTTATATCTTGGTAAGAACCAAATTGCAGTGTATGGTGTTGAATCTGTGTGTACTTTTAACACGGTATCTCCTAAAACCAGGACACACACACACTCCACACTTTCAATTAGATCTGAAATACAGGAATGAAAACTGAAGGAAAAGAGGACAATGTGGGTGTGCATGAACGCAGCAGCTCTTCTGCTCTATCTCTGCTGCTGTTAAAGCTCCTTCATTTGCACACATCTGCAGGATCATTTGTATTTTGGATGGATAACCATAGGAGCCAACGCCCGTTTAGAAACCTACTCCTAGAGCTGTTGTAATAATGGTTTATAAAATGAACTAGATTAAAGTTTTACATCCGTTTTATTCCCATTGTTGACAGTAGTTTACTTGTACACTTACAGTATGGATGATGAAGTATTTACTGACGTTGAACACCGGAGTACAAATACATTCATTCATTCATCTTCTATACCCGCTTTATCCTCACTAGGGTCACGGGGGTCGCATGGAGCCTATCCCAG
>JAQQZY010000005.1:42972582-42985525 GCA_030068375.1 Ostorhinchus rueppellii
GAGTACCCGGAGAAAACCCACGCAGACACGGGGAGAACATGCAAACTCCACACAGAAAGGGAATCGAACCCGGGTCCTTCTTGTTGTGAGGCACGAGTGCTAACCACTGCACCACCGGAGTACAAATACAGATGGGATTATTTGTCATAAGTTATTTTCGTCAAATTGGACTTTTTTTTTTTTTTCCCCTAAACTTGTCTTGTCCAGCATCCTGACAGCAGGATGGTAGTCTGGCTCCTTTTGGTGCTAAACAAATTTGCTTTCCCAAGGGAGGCTTCATAAAGTATATGAGGCTTCCGTTGATATTCTACTGTCTTTATTCTGAGTTTTGTTGAACCACATTTCAGTGTCGCAGATTGGACATAACTTAAATTTACCAGGACATAACTGAGGATAATATCTGAACAAAAGTGAATTGTCTTAATGTGAAGGGCAGGCAATGAGATGAGACTGAAAGCGCACCAAGTAAAACTGATAGAATGAAAAGGAAAAAACGATTAAATATGATGTTTCTGGTGCTAATCACGCTCATATTTTCTGGCCGAGTACAAAATTAAAGTCTTTCTGGAAAAGGCTTTTTGAAATGATAAAGGGCAGTATGACTTTCACCATTCCTAAGGAGCCCAAGTTTTTTTTTTTTTGGCTAGGACTACTACCTGGAGATGTACTAGAGAGACGACAAATGCCTCTTTATAATTCTTAGAATTGCTTCCAAAAAGGCCATTACAGGAAACTGACTTAAAACTGATGCACCCCATGAGGATCAGTGGCTATAATAGAGGAAATATACTCTACGGAAAGATTGAGTTATTACCTCCATCTTCATAAAGCAGTGGAGAAAATGGCTGGACTATAAGCAAAACGATGCATAATTACTACTGTCTGTCATTTAGATATTTTTGCATAATCAACCAGTGACCCCTAGTTTCTGTTATATTGTCTGATGATAAAACAAATAAAAAATAAAGTATAATAGATAGATAGATAGATAGATATTTCCCTCTCATCCAGCTGTTTTGCTCAGCTGACACAATCAAGATTTATGCAGAATAATTGCATTTATTTCAAATACTTGTGACAGAATTATTAAACCCCTGAAACTCCATTTCATGGCTATAATACTTTTAGTCCAACCACTGCTGCTGCATGTCCTTGGTGTGAGTGCGATAACTAGGACAGATTTGGTTGGATTTCTTCTCCCTTGATCACCAACATTAGGAGATCCCCAGTGGAAGAACCCTGTTTCAGCTTCTCTATGAGTACTATAAGCCATCCAAATGCAATGCAATGCCAAACGCTTTGGTTGAAAATCTGTTATTTGGACATAAATCAAACAATAATGAGGTTCTTATTGATTGTCTTACAGATGTTCATATGGTGTGGTTTTTATTCACCAGGTGGAGTTTTGTGGTCGTCTGATCATTATTCTGCCACTATCAGGTCGATGTAGCTCAAATTGTGTTCATGTCGATTATCGGACGATTATTATGGATAGATTTCTATATAGCAGGAGTGGGGGGGATTTCAGGGATCTACTCTTGTTTAATGATTGGACTCACTTCCCCCAGACAGCACAGATCCATGCCCTCCATCTGTCATTCAGCCAACGCACTGCTCATGTTCAGAGGGAACATCCACTGTACGTCAGGACACACTCAGCCCATTGACATGCACATGAATACTCCGAACAGTATCTGATTTCTGGAGTTATCAGATTATTCAAGTGATCATGTAAACAGCGTAATGTAATATACAGTAATCGGATTATGAGAAACCAGATTAACACACCTAGATTTCTCCCCAATACTCCAATGTCTTTATGCATATATGTAGGTTAATTGGATTTATGTGACTGTTTTAAATCTGTACGTGTAAAAAAAAATAATAATAATAATAATAGAAAATAAAAAGTGCTTGTCAAACATAAGCAGAAGATAATGATAGAAAGCTTGAGTCGACTGTCACTACACATGTACTCCAAAGAATAATGGATTAAAAAGCTTTTGTTTTTGATGAACATATTTTGGAGGTGCACATAAACGCATCAGATCTGAAGTATCTGATTACTCCCAGTTATCACATTTTTATGGGCATGTAAGCAGGCTCAATGTCAAATGAGACTTTAACCTCCTAGCGTGGAAGAAATGGGCCTTAAAGGGCTCATATTTATCTAAACCCACTTTTATTAGTCTTTTGTTCATTTGTTTGTGTATTTGGACCCTAATAGTTCCTACAGTCTGGATTTGAACCCTCCATCTGCTGCAAAACTATCTTTATGTTAATTTTGGCCAAAAATCAAGTGGATTTCTACAACCTGTTTTAATTCCTGCTTAATTTGTTATGTTGTATAACTAGTTACATCACAGCATTTGCCCATATAAGGTCAAGACTTGAGACGAACGTTTCTCCGAGTACGACATAATTGTTTATCAGCAAAAGCGGGAGTAGTAAAAACTGAAAATATGTCCAAACTTCGAGCCGATTGCCTAAAAATGTTCAGTTGTTGGTTGAATGGGACAGAGCAGCACAGCCAACAACCTAGAAGGGGGCGGGGCCTGAAGTGGCTCATGTGCATTTAAAGGGCCAGCGCTCAAAACTGCCTTTCTGGTGTCATTACTCAGAAATAGTGTTGAAGATGGACCTGTGGAGTTGAACTAATGAAGAATTCAGACCCAAGCAGAACATTTACAGTTTATGTAGAGCACAGGGAAATGTTTGAAAATGTATAATTCTGTTTAAAAAAGCAAAATTTCACTCCTTTATGATGAATACTGAGGCGATACGAATGATGTTTCTCCTCCGCAGGAAGTGGGAATCACCGCTACTTCATGGGTTATCTCTTCTTTCTGCTCTGTATGATCTGTTGGATGATTTACGGCTGCATCTCCTGTGAGTAGAAAAGCCCACCGCTTATTGAATCTCCCAGCGTACGTGCCCCTAACTCCTGCTGTGTGATGGTTTCCCTCAGACTGGAGAATCCACTGTACCACCAGTTACGCAAAGGACGGGTTCTGGCTCTATCTGACTCAGATCGCCTCCTGCTCCCCCTGGATGTTCTGGATGTTCCTCAACAGCATCTTCCACTTCATGTGGGTCGCTGTGCTCATCATGTGTCAACTCTACCAGGTACCGCTTCACCTCCAGGACACTTTAATACCCGAGTGTTTATCGTATAATCTGTGAATTTCAGTGTTTTGTTTTTTTTTTAATACTTTAATCTGTGAAATGTTCCCTGTACGTCTCGCAGATCGCCGCTCTGGGAATCACAACCAATGAGAGGATGAACGCTCGGAGATACAAGCACTTTAAAGTCACAGCCACGTCCATCGAAAGTCCTTTCAAGTAAACGACCTCATGTTCTTCCCTTGAAATGATAGAACTTACCTTTGCAGGAATGTAGTAATGTCATGTAAGGGCTGTTCTGTCTAAACGAGGGTAGAAGTTACTGCGGTACTACGGTGTTACAGCTACGGGTTGCATTCAAACAGGAAATTATGGCTTGATCAGAAAGAATCAGGGAAAAAACAAGACAAAAATGTGACCAGGTGTTTAACTCTTAAAAGCCCAGAACAGTGTTTTAAACTTATGCCTCAACTGGATTTATTTAGCTTTTCTGTCAGGTTTATGTTTTTATTTTTTATGTCCAAAAACAGAATTCCCAGGTCGACTCCAGGTCCATTTTTATCTTAATCTTTGTCTCAGTGCAGGTGTGTCTGAAAAACGCCAAGTCACTTCCCTTTTTTTTGGATAAAAAAACTTCCTAAACTTTTCGCCATCATGAAGCGTAATTTAAAATTTTCACAGCATAAACCAGTGTGCATCACTGTGATAATGAGCGAAAAAATAATGTTTTCCTGTAGATATGTATTTTACCAAGTGATGAGGTGAAAATGATCTTGAAAAGTGCTTGAATTAGACCTTGACAAATGTGTACGAGCCCTGGTTAAAGTCGCTATCCAAGTAGAACATCCTCTCTCTCTCTCTGCCCCTCCAGCCACGGCTGCATCCGGAACCTCATCGACTTCTTCGAGATCCGCTGCTGCGGTCTGATGCGGCCCGTGACGGTGGACTGGACCACGCAGTACACAATAGAATACGACCAGACGTCTGGATCGGGCTATCAGCTGGTGTAGAAGAGGAGAAGGAGGAGTACGAAGAGGCGGGGGTGGGGGGTGGGGGGGGCAGGGGGAGGAAGGAAGCTTGGACGGGGATTCCCTCCCCTCCCGCCCCCTCCCCTCGGGCGTTCATATCGGAGCGACGCTGTTCTCGGGAGCGCTTGCTTTTTTGGACCATCTCTCCCTCACCGATCAAATGACTTCAGAAAAAAAAAAAATCAGCCAGGACTCGCATGCTGTTACAGGGCAACACCACACCCACAACCCCCCCTCCCCTACGGCCCTCCCACCACCACCTTTACTACTATTGCTACTAATACTACTATTCTACGACATCAGACCCATTACTGTACTGTCACTGCTCTCCGACCCCTCCTCCTCGTCTCTTCTCCCGAGCCCATTGGACGGTGCGTTGCTGCCAGGCACAAACGGAGAGGAGAGAGGGCGACGGACAAGAGGATTTACCAATATAACGCTCTCCTGTTGTTTGTACTGGATACGCGACGCTGCAGAGACAGCGGCGCCATCGAACGGCAGTATCACCCCCTCCCCCTTTTCCTCTTTATATTAAAGCCCTTATTTATGGTGTCCCTGTTGATGTGCCCTGTATGTATTTTTTAGTTGTTTTTGATTGGTCGGGAACTCCGCTGTTCCTGTGATGACTGCGGTTGGCCGTGGAAGCTGAAGGAAAAGTTGTTTTTTTTTTTTTTTACATCCATGTTTTTGTTTCTAATTATGTTCAACATAAGGGAATGTTGTTTTATGGTCTTGATTTTGCACCGTGATAATTTGGAGTTGAGCTGATGAGGATTTGCCAACATTGTTGAACTTATCAGAGGAAAGTGTTCGTTACAGCTGGAGCCGCTGGAGAAGTCCCAATTTACTTGCGCAAATCATGCTGAATGAAAGTGTAGGACTTTTTTTTTTTTTTTTTTCTTGAGTAATCATTTCATGCAGTATTAATGCAGGATCAACGGGGGCTTCTTCAGCTGCCGCCACTGTAGACGTGACCGAAAATCTCCTACAGACAATGTGATACAGGTATATTTATTTTAAAACTATTTATAGAAAAATAACTATGTTCTAGCGCCATCATTTTTACATTTCACATCATTTTAGCTGAGTAGGTTTTTACGAGTTCATCTATTAAAGACGTACCTGTGAGCTGTTTGACATGGAAGCCCAAGAACTAAAGTAGGAAACTGTAGACAGGTACAAGAAATGTATTTATTATCAAGTATAAGAGAAGAAACAATCTAAGGCCGCAGACGGACCATGGAAATGGTTTGAGTTTACAAGAAAGGTTCATTCCGTGTGTGTGTGTTGTTTTTTTGTTTTTTTCTCAAAAGCTGTAAATGAAAAAGTCGTCTTTGTTTTTACGCGTCTTTTGTCTGCCTCCGATATTGCACTGATCTTGTTTATAGGTAGGTTTTTTGTTTTTTTTTTCTCTCTGCCGTTACTGAACTGAAGGGCCCAGCTGTGCCGATGCTTCCATTGTTTACAGAGAGGAAGAGGACGTGGTCGTCTGTCTCATTGACTCATCACTTCCTGTCTGGATCCCCATGCAGTCGGCTCCACAGCAGCAGCACGATGGACTGAAGTGTAAAGAATGTGCATCTGTACATAAAACAACGTTGAAATCTCTCTGTAATATGTGACTTTTTTTTGTTGTTTTGGTTTTGTTTGTTTTTTTTTCTTTTGTTTTCAGTGTTAGTCAAAGGTTCGCCTGATTTTTCAATTTTTTTTATTTATTTTTTCTCAGTTTGGGGATTTCTTCCAACTAAACAGAACGAAGAAAATTAAGTGACTATACTCCAAGTGTATGACTGTAGCTTTTAGTGATGTCCGACACTGCTGTCTATAGGCATTTTAACCCCTAAACACCCCTTCCATTCAACCCCCACCCCCCAAAATTTCCTCCCTGCCAAAAACTCCTCCACTGCATGTACGATGCTTGGGACAGCTGGGCTTTTGCCGTCCTGTTGATCCGACCCATCGCCATCCGAGCTACCATGGTGACAGCCCGGCTAGCCACGTGTCTGTATATAGTGAATGTTAAGTATTTGCAAGTACTTTTTCTGCATTGCGTTCATTTGTCTTTTTTTTGTTTGTTTGTTTTTTAAATCGGTTTCCTTTTTCCTCCAATCCAGTGTGTATCTTTTAGTGGAAATTGTCTTTGGTCTTCAGATTTCTAAGTCGGGGGCCCTCCTGTGCAAGTGTGTAATATATCTGAATGTTTCATGCTTGTGGACTCTGTAGTCATCCTAAAGGGTTTTTTTTCTACGTCATATATTGCTGGGTTTGTTATACCACTGGATGTACAAAGTGTAAAGCAAAGACACTAGAGAACTAAGGCAGACGCCAATTTTCTTTTTGTTTTGTTTTTGTTTGTTTTCTAAAAGCTGAAATGTGATCATACAATAGTTTTAAGGATAAAGGGAGGTTATATTATATTAGGGCCTCCTTAACTTTGGGCCTCATGTTTGCATCATCAGAAGGGGACGGTTATGTCATCGTCATTATTCCACATTTCACTCCCCACGCCCTTAAATACCCACACATCAGGCCTGCCAGCCACTGAAATCACCGCTGCCCTACAAAGACCAGCCACAGCCGCTACTTTTCATATGCTTTAAAGGTCAAAGGTCATGACTTGGCTGTACGTTTCATATCCGCAACACAAAAAAAAAAAAGACAACCAGTAAACCTAATAAACCATCAGATGGCAGATTCAGGCCATTTCTGTGTTTTCCACGCAGCGATGTTTTTGTAGGGCAGAGTTCACCACACCACTCCGGCTCACCCACCCACGACTCCAACTCGGAGCCATTTCTAGTTCTTCCAGCAGCTTCAGAGTTGTTGACCCACCCACCCCCCCCTCCCCTCGCCCTTCACAACACCACGTGGGATAATGAAAGAAAAAAAAAAAAGAAAGCACATAATCATCTCCAGTGCCTCTCTGCCCACCCTCAGACATCACTGTAACTCCGCTTCAGATGTAAACATATGGGCATGGTTCCGTTTTAATGGCTTTAATAATAAAATACGGTCAAATGTGAGCACCTGCCGGATCAGACTGGTTTCTTCTCTGCACCGTCACACGTCCGCAGGGCTCGGTGTGTTACCAAATGACACGTACGCAAGGTGTTCATGTTTTTATTTGTAAACAAAGTATTTCAGCATCCAAAGTATATAAGGGAGAGGACAAGAGCTACAAAAGTGGGAAGGAGTCGGGGTCGACATCGGGGTGTGAAGGGTGTGTGTGTCGAACATCACTGAGCGTGGACCAGAGCGCCGGCTCCTTGGCCGTAACCGAAGCCTTTGGGCCCGAAGTTCTTGGCGTAACACGCTGTGGAAGACAAGACAGGAAATATAGCAGAGTTTAGTGATATGGGCAAGGAACGTGTGTTTATAAAACAAGAGGAAACAATAAAGATCTGTAACTGAAGGATCAGAGTCTGAGCAGAGACACTGAGCAGGAGCTTCTGTGACACTATTAAACTGTAAATATTACAAATGTCCTTCTGAGAACCAGGAAAGTTAAAGTTTGGGCTTTTTTTACATTAAATATGTCTTGATCGGAAACAGCAGGTTTCAACAGCTTTTTCAGATGTATACGTTTTATTTTTATGGAATGTCTTTTGCAGTGGAGAGCTTTTTTTTATTTTTTTTTTTTTTAAATCTGTTTTTATTCAAGTAAAACATGTCCCCTACAGAGGATGTAAATCCATTACTGGGCCTCAGGAGGATAGAATAAACTACAAAGAAACAAAGCCAAGACCAACACTAGAAACCCCATTTACCATCATTTATCCTGGTGTTCCCTCTTGGACATGATACTGGGTTCACAACCAACAGAATAGAAGAAATAAATGGAATTATTCACTTTAATACTAAGAACAGACCAAATCTAGATGCATTAAGTTTTTTCCTTATTCTGAAATTACATACAATTGAACTCAAGTCATCACTTCAGTTTTCACCAAATACAGGTTTGTTCTCTTAGTCAGCTGTTAACTAGCAGGGTTCCTACACTTGAAATTTCAAAATTCCATACTTTTGCCAGACCCAGATTTCCAGATGTTTTGGTAAAAAAAAAAATTCCAACCAGTGTTTATATTTGGGATTTATGGGCCAGTGGTCAGAGAGTTTACATCTACCTATTGTGAGTTCTGCCAGCCATCATACAAGGCACGTTCAACAGCTCACTCATGAACAGTGTGTGGACGTCGCCTGTCCGTCAAAGCCTGGGCGGGGCTTAAAATGGGTAGGCGGATGATAAGAGCAGAAGGCGGGGCATTCAACCTGTCAATCTGTCTAAATGTTTTCTGGGATGTTACTGTATGTGCTCTCACACAAACATTTTAGCTGCACAAGCACTTTAAAAAAAACTGATTGATCCAATTCTTTTTTTCTTTAGGTACTTTTCTGTCCTTGTGTAGGAACCCTGAACTCAGTCATTTTAGGGATTTTACTGATTTCTTCAGGCCGAGTATGTTCATGGATGTAACTAATCGGTGAGTGTTAGATCTGGGGTTGGTTCAGTTGATCAGATTTAGACTCAGTCACATGATGTGTCCAAACAACGAGATAAATGTGACATTGCATGAGCTTATTGAAACGATGAATGTGGGACTTTTATTTGTCCATGCAGTGTCTTTCACTATTGAATGCTGATATGAATTATGCTCTTCAGTTTTTTACAGTGTATTAGTTTGAGCTGTAACAGATTAGTGCTTTTTGAATTAAATCTCACTTTTATGTCAAACTGAGCAAAAAAGGTCCTCCTGCTGCACACACTCACACCAGGTGGTTTTTATTACCTCCACCAAGGAGGTTATGTTTTACTGTGCGTTTTTTTGTTGACATCCGACTTCGTTAGCAACGTAACTCAAAAAGTTATGGACGGATTTTGATGAAATTTTCAGGGTATGTCCACTCTGGGTCAAGGAAGAGAGGATTACATTTTGGAGGCGTTTTGAATCACCGTCTGGATCCAGGAACTTTTTAAAGGATTCTTTATCATTGTGAGATAACTAACACTACCTTAAAAAAAGTACAAACACTACCTTAAAAAAAAAAATACAAACACGACCTTAAAAAAAATAAAATACAAACACTACCTTAAAAAAAAAATCTATACAAACACTATCTTGGCGGAGGTCTGCGCTCTCCCAGTGCTTTTCCAGTTTCCATCTATAACTGTTATGTTTATTGGTGAGCTGAGTTGTTATTGTCAGGTGGTTATGGCTCATATCATCCAATTTACAGTACAGTGTCCTGGGCGCCGTCAAAAACAGGCTGTAAACATGAAAATGTATTTATTTGATGAGTAAAATGTAAAGAAAAATATGGGAACACCAAAACCACAGATCAGACTCCTGAAGACTGAAACTGCTCTGTGATTGGCTGCGGTGTTTCCTCGCTGCGTTCCAGTGACGGTTGGGGCTCAGTAAGTCGACCTGTGTGAGTTCAGTGGGTGCAGAGACACTTTCCACTCTGAGCTGCTCGTCTCACAGGAACGTGTTAGTTTGAAAATCATCTCACTACTCCGTCTGCAGTAACAAAACAACGCGGTGGAGAATTTCTGCGGTTTTCTCCGTGCGTTCGTGAATATAAACTACTTCAGCATCCTACAGTTTAGTGTCGCACATCTGCCTTCACCATGAGACCCAGAAACCACATCCAGCTGCTGCTCACACACACACTCAGGATGCTCAGCTCGAGGAAAAACCGCAGCTTGATACCAGCGATGTGTTTGGGTTTGGTGCTGAAACGCAACATTCCTGCTCATCAGTACAAGGTTTCATTGTGACATTCTGCAAACATCCACCCGCTGACCTCTGCGTGTGTGTGTGTTTATGTTTTTCCTCTGCCTGTGTGAAGCAGTGTGTCTCCTGTTTAGAAGAACCGTCGTGTCTCATTGTGCTGATCGGTGGAGCAGCTGCTTGTTCCTGATGGAGTTCTGTGGACAGTAAGCAGCTCTGTTTGCTGGAGGAGGCCGCTGTCATCCAGCCAGAACAAAACACATGTGGAAGAACAACAGCTGAGGTGCACCGCCCGGTACATGTGTGTTTTATTTTACAGCTCGTCCATAGGAGCCCGTTTATGCAGTTTTGTGTTTGGGATCGCACCTGCAGGTCATTTGGTTGAGTCTAAAGTAGGTTAAGTCATAGGCCAGTTCTATGACCAATCAGAGCAACCGACAGTGTGACGTACTCAGAGCTACAAGTGGAGCCAGCTGGTATATTAGACTGTTGCCGTAGCAAAACAGCAAATCCATCCTTCTTTAAAATGAATGAATGGTTTATTTTGGTCTGTACATTAATCACTGTACACACTATGACAACCATAACAAACACAAGAAAAAAACAAACCAAAAAAGGAGTAGGCCAGAAGCTTAGTTTTTGCCTATCCTTTTCACCTTTCCATCACTTAGATCAAACTAAATGTGAGGTGATAAAGGGGATAAATGACGCTCAGACAAAACAAATGACTCGAGTGCTTCTTTCTGCTCAACTTTCAAAGTAAAGCTAAAGTCTAACTAACAAAATCGACGACAAAGTCGATTCAAACGAGCGCGGTTCATTAGCCACACCCATCTTTGTTGCTCTCTATGGTTGTTCTGTTATCTCGCCCTCACACAGCCCTGTCGTCATCGTGCAAAGCCCACCCCAACGAGTCGCTACACAGACAGAGCGTTTTGATTGGTCTGACATACTTTGTGTTGGACCAATGATGGGCTCCTACCATGTGATGCTAGACCACAAACTCGGCAAGAATATTTTCTGCCGCTATGTGGTCTAGATTTCTAGGCTAATAGACTAATGCAGTAGTTCTCAAACATTTTACAGTGGCGTACCCCTGATATATACTTTTTATCCAAGTACCCCCCAACTCTCAAATCAGCAAGTTTTTAAAAATTAAGCTAAATTTGTTTCTGTGCTAAAGCTCTGTTTATATTTTCAAAACTTTGTAAACAAACCACATATATTTAACTGCAATATATAAAAAAAATAACACATTTTTAACGCAAATGTTGTACAAAATATAAACTGAAAAGCATCCTCTTTCATTGATAACAAAATAAATTGGTCATTAATTAATAAAACAAAAAATAATTACTTGTCTACTCAAACTCATTTTGAATAACATAAAATATAAATGTTCTAAGATGTTACCAAAGCCCCAACAAGATGATTGACAATAAAACGATTATATGAATGTATTTGTTGTGTTTTAATTCTCATTATTTATTTTGTATTCAGTACATGATGACTTGATGACCTGATGATGACCATCAGGCGTGGTCATCATCAGGCTTCTGCAGAGCTTGATGATAGGCTGATCATTTGAATCAGGTGTGTTGGAAGAGGGAAATGTCTAAAACATGCAGGATATCGCCCCTCGAGGACCAGGATTGGTGACCCCTGATGTAGTTACTTCCTTATGAGTCGTCTTACATATAAAGTGGTAGCATTTTCAGACTATTTTAATTCTCTTTTAGAAAATGGAGATCATTTTTGGTTTTACTGTGGCCGTTTTCAGTCTACAAACAGAGCTAAAATACCAGAGCTATAATGTAAACTATCAGCTGATCTAGTACAGGAGGATTATAAGACACTTTAATTTTGACCAGCTATGAGTTCGTATTTCTTTGAAAACTTGCTGATGCCATACTACAGATGTCGACACATCCATGAGCTTTATACTTTATTCAGTGAGTGATAGTCTGTGGACACAGACCATAGATTTGCTGGTGGTTTGGGTAGCTGTAATTATGTTCTGGGACATAAATTCCCCCTGTTGAGAGTTTGGAATATCAATACGACACAGAAGCACTTTACAAAGTCTTGCGTTTGGATTTCAGGCTGTTTCCCTCTTTAAGGTCGGCACCATAGTTCCTTGGCAAGGACAGACTTATGGGAGACAAATGAAGGGAAAAACCTGATCTGAGTGCTCTCCCCCGGGATGACAATGCCCTCATTCATAGGCCACAGGGCCACAATGAAGAGCTGGTTTTATGGATATTAAACTGATGGGAATCCTATGCTGTGTAATGTGATGTGGGGATTTTGGATCCACGTTACGACAGTACTTCTGCACTATTATCAAAGCACAGAAGGAGGGGAGAACTTTTTAAATAACGGGGTTCATTCCTCTAGAGTTCAGGGACTGTCCAATGAATGACAAGCAGTACTGAAGCTGTTCTGCTGAGATGGCTTTTCCTTTAATTCATCACCCATCTGAGTTACTAACGGAATAGAACAGAACAGAATAAAACACAATAGAACAGATCAGAATAGAATAGAATAGTCTAGGTAGAACACAATAAGATACAGACATTTGTTTAAAAAAAAAAAAAAAAGTATAAAATATAAAAATGTAAAATCCAGAAATCTGTACAAAATGGACATGTCAGTCGGTTTCATGATGTTCATGTGCTGTTGTATGACCTCTCTTCTCTGAATCATTTTAAGCTCATTATGTCTGTATGTGTTCAATGTGTTGCTCATTACCTCTGCCAAGGAGGTTATGTTTTACTGTGCGTTTGTTAGCAACATAACTCAAAACGTTATGGACAGATTTTGATAAAATTTCCAGGAACTGTTGGAAATGGCACAAGGAAGAACTGATTAAATTTTGAGAATGATCCGGAAGAAATCCTGCATTCTGGATCACTGACATTTTCGTTAACATTGCGGTAAATGGAGCATAAAAGTTTGATCGTCAATATTTCAGGTGATTACGAATGAATGTTCATGAACTTAGAGACACTGCTTAAGGGTATGGTCTCCTATGACACCACCAAGGTTGATCCGGATCGG
>JAQQZY010000005.1:42986859-43000245 GCA_030068375.1 Ostorhinchus rueppellii
GAACATTAAAAAAGTACGACTGTTGGATGGGAGTCACAATAAGCTTGGCGGAGGTCTGCGCTCTCTGAGTGCTTTTCTAGTTAATGAATGTTTATCTGTTTTAAATGAGCTAGTTTGTTGCTGTTGGATCACTCTGCATTACTATGCAAATGTTACACGGTGGATTTGTTCAACTCATGCTCGGCCAACGCATGGTTTTGCTGAATCAAACATTATTTTACCCAGCATTAATCCTGGCTCAGTCTTTAATAATGACAGTAATCCATCAGAAAAACAGCACTAAAAAGCACTGTGTTGTAACTCATTAAAAAGTGTGTCACATATCAGATGCGCTGCTCACCTTTGCAGTAAATTTCTCCGTCTTTCTCAGTCTGGGTGGTTGACTCCAGGCTCTTGCCACATTTTGCGCAGCGGAAACAGTTCTTGTGCCATGGCTGTGAAAAGAAGCAGAGGCGATCAAAATCAATCACAATTGATTGATTTTTAATGTGTTCTACATGTGTGAAGATTGTTCTCAGTTGACAACTGGCCTATAAACCTTGGAGTATTTATCATTTTAGGAGCTCAAAACCATCCAACAGCTCAGTTCTCCCACAGACCAGAGCATTTCTCAAAATCTTCGCTAAAGAAAATTAAAGACCATCCTTCAGCCTGTGAATGAAGCCATACATTGATTTACTCCCACTGGGAAAAACATTAACAGCTTTCTGCACGATGACATCACCTGCCATAAATCTACTAATGTGTGAGCGCATGGCAGGAAACAGTCCACTCCCACTTTGAGGGGAAACAGAAAACCTACAGAGTGCAAATCCCCTCTTAGGACACAGTTTCATGTGAGTCACTACTACAAGAACCAAGCATTTTCTTTTTCAGACTGAAACATCCTGTGATTGTATCTCTTGAGTCTCATGACTTCATCCAACTGTAAATCTGTGTGTCATCCACATCTGCCATCAGCCCTGTGTCCTCACAGCCTCAGCACCAGCTGTTACAAAGCTGTGATCCAAACTTTTGTGGAAGGGCTTCAACCAGAAAATACAGGATTTGTGCACTGTCATTAAGAGACCACAGCAAACCAGCCCATGTGGTTCAGCACTGTGTGTTAAACCCAGTCAAACCAGTTTCACTCTGTTCATGAGGCAGTTTTTGATCTAGATTGTGGTCCTGCAGAGTTCAAGGCAATGACAGTAACAGAGTTAAAGGTCTTATTTCTACTAGTTTTCCATAGAATTGAAAGCACATGACTCATTACAGAGGTAAGTTCTAATCATGAGAGATTCTCACTGCTGCTACGACACTGTGGGACATACTGCATTTCTATTTTCTCATTATTGTGAGGAAAAAAAAAAATTAGGACAGAGTTGCAAGGGTGCATTCTTTAAGTCTTTGGTGGAGGATCAAATTCCAGAGCCACAGCGTTGTCAAGACAACCCCCGATTCCTCACCTGAGTCAAGGGTCATCACATTAAACTGAAGCCAGACGGTGGAGTCAGCTGAGACCCTGGTACAGGCTTTAATTTAAAGTCTGACACTGCAGACTGCGGATAGGATTCTTCAAACGCATCTTTAAGCCTTTATTGTCAGTCAGTGCAGGGATGTATTTCCACTACTTTCGCACCCATTTAACTCTTTGGATAAAACTGAATTTGGTTTTATTTTTACATATTTAGCCAAAGGGTATTGCTTTTGGTTTGGTTTGTTTGTCCTCTAGCTGCAAAACTATTGGTTGAATTCATACCATATTGGGTTTATAGATTGCTAATGACCCAGAATAGATGTCATTATATTTTGGGAAAAGTAGGTCAAATACTTGTACACCCCCCCCCCCCCCGCCATTTACTTTCATTTAACATCAATTTTGTTTCAATTTACTTCAAAATTGGCACATATATAGAGGCAATTGATAAGTTGACATCAGCAGATACATAGATGTGATGACATCAGCTGGATCGATGCTGAAATAAGCTACAAGTGTGAGGGGCAGGGTTTTGTTGTGCCTGGCACCACTTGTTTTTAGCATTTTACCTATAGTACAAATAAAGCACATGAGCATATAACAAATAAACAGTATCACAGTTTTGATGTAGAAACAATGCAAAAAAAGACAGAAACAAACAAACAAAACGGAAATGAACATGTATAATACCAAGATAGTATAAGTGTACACAGCAGCAGGGGTGACTCAGTCTTCACCATTAATGAACACCAATAAAGGGTCCCAGATATTATGGAAGAGTCTCAGTTTATCACTATATCTAATCTTTTTTCAAGATGTAATACGTTCCCATTTCATAAGTTAGTGCAGTCAGTTAAAACTCTGCACTGTTTGCATTAATGTGGGACCAAACTTTATAGGTTCAGCCCTACAATATCACCACTTTGCAGCAGGTGTATGATAGCCAAGGGACACTTGGTCACACCTTCTGGTCTTGTACCAAGTTATTTTCTTTTTGGTCTGATATATTTCTCTGCTTCTTTAGGGACAACAGGAAGGTTTGGACCCTGAGTCCTCTTGGTGGGAAGGGTGCTTTACCTTTGTCTAATCCATATGAAGCTCAAGCTAGATCTATGCGAATGGTTGTGGCGAGAAGAGAAAAAAAAACATTTGCATATGTGGACTTAAAACTGAATTTTGCTCTTGCAAGTTCTTGAACTGGTCCGATGACAACTGAAGCTAATCTGATGTTCTAATCTAATCTGCTGACATGATTGATCAGATGAAAAACAGCAGAAAGATGTAAATATGTAAAAGTCCCCAAAAACATCTCAAGTATTCATAAAATTAATTAATATTTACAATTGATCAAGCAGCTATCAAAGGTTATTCTTAGGTATTCATCTACTAAACTGTAAATAAAATAATAGTTAAATAAGAAATATAATATTTAGTACCCACCTTTCCCGCTCCCATGATCTTCTCAGCTGCGTACACAGAGTCTCCACATCGAGCACATTTCTCTGAACCCCCAAACTTCTGAGCAAATTTGGAAGGGTTGGGGTTGGTGGTTGGTCTGTGAGACTGTGTTCTAGGACAAAACACATGGTATGATAGAAATGTGAACCTTCAATGGTCTAAAGGTATAATAAATCTGTCAATGATCCAAATGCACAGTGAATGTATCTGGGTCTATCACACCCTCAGTTTTCTATTTTACTACACGTCTACTTTTTCATCACTTCTGGTAAAAAAAAAATTGAACTACCTCTTATTTAGAAACGGTTTTGAAAATCAGATTATATCCACTGCCTCAATATAAACAGCTGCTATTTCTCCACAAAATTTCAACCTCAACATATAAACATGACAAAAAACTATGCATTACAATTCATAACAAGTACATTGTTTATATTCACTGGTGTTAAAATTATCTTTGAATAAAGGAACATCCACATCCCCACAGAACAATCATGGAATTGGAAAGTTTGTCATTCTGTTGCATTAGAGCCTCAACAACAAGAAAACTTGTATTAACAACATCCAGTGTCACATCCATTTTTATGCTTTGTCGGTCTACTGAATATTATCTTATACTGTACATTAAATAATATTTTTAGAGAAACCAGAAGTATTAACCACAGTTTTTCTCCTCTATCTCCTCCTCAACTTGTGGTGGGAAAACAAGCAATGCACCCTGGGACCCTGGAGCGGTGCTTATCGAAGGGTAACTGCCAGCCCCAGTGGCCCCTGAATGAAGCCCTTTGTGGCCGAGGACTGAGGAGGGTGAGGGAGATCCCGCTGGTTACATAATAAACTCTTTCACAACAATAATCACCTGACGTCTAAGGAAGGGTAAACATTGGGGAAGGTATGTGTTTTAAAGCTTATTTGTGGTGGGATCACATCAGGCCTGGATGTCTGGAAGTCATATCCAGTCTGTTGAAATACTTTTGTTTTTGGTACCATCTAGTACGTACACCCATCCCTTTTCCAGGCCTCTCCTGCAGACTCACAGTGAAAGCCTGTTGTGAAACAATGAGCCGGATCTATTATTTGATGTATTCGCCTGTTAGATCATTCCTCTGAATGTCAGACTTAAGCTTTAGCTTTTTCTCTCCCTATATCAACCCCGTTCAGAGCGCCAGCTGGGAACTGTCACAACCAAACTGTGTTTGATAAAGAGGCCGACTGTTCGCCAATATTCCTGTCAAGGTTCTCTCCTCCCTTGAAGCTTTGTGGATCAGGCAATGAAGAACAGGAGCGGATACAGAGAGAAGACAGCAGCAGGATTCATACTCTGGTTAAAGGCAAAAGCTTTGGGAGAGCAATAAGGCCAAACATAATATCCTGACTGACATTATTTATCACCCGTCATTAATTATGCATTAAATGTGAGTCATTCAAAGTTGCATATCTGTAAACTGCATCAAATATAGCACCATGACTGCATGCATGCTTTGTAGAGACAATTGCACTCTCAGACTCAGATGTCACATGTTGTAAACAACATATCATGCATCTGACTGACCTCACTGCAGCCACTGGTAGCCAGTTTAGGGAGGATCCTACAGATCCAGACATAATCAACAACATCTAGCTTTCTTAGTTTGTTGTATGTGTTTGTACAACTTCCCCAAAACTATTTTCTTCTAGAGGGATAAAGCTGTTTGTATTATTGTGTTATACTATAAATCTATGAAGCTATAAAACTGAGTCTGGGTCAAGTAGTTTATTAGTCACATTCAGTATTTTCAGGCTTTAAGTGCAAAACATTTAGAAACATTGCAGGGACAGAATGGGTGTCAAAATTAGATTACATCCACTACAGTGGAATATCTTTTGGCATCCAACATCCAACAATGATCACACCAGCCATCATTAGTATGAATAATCTCTGGCGTCACAGTGACTAAAATGATCATGAGTAGGTGATTAGTCACAGTCAGACACTGTGCAATACTCAGCACTGGTGCATTACTTACTCTTCGTGCTTGATTCCCAGTCGTTCCCCTCGGTCCATGTTCAGCGTTCCGGCCCCCTGCCCATAGCCATAGCCTTTAGGGCCATATTTCTTCCCGTAGCAGGACTTGCAGTAGATCTCCTGGTCATGAATAGCCAGTGTGGTGCTGTCTAGGCCCTTCCTGCACACCACTGAAAACAGAGGAAAGGAAGTAGTGAAACATTGTTAGTTTGCACCAAAAACGTTCACTATCATGCTGTCATCAAAACATCAGTACAAATGTACTATTTTTTGCGTCATAATGAATATCTAATTGTGCAAAGTGTATTTCCTTGCAAATACTAAAAGTGGAAATTAAGAGCTAAATGAAACGAAATAAGTCCAGCTGCAACCACTAAAAACATTTAAAGACCTACTTAGGCTACATTTACACGAAAACCATCTTAACCAAAAACACAAAAGTGGCGTTTCGTTCTCACTTAATTCCACATTCAGATGAGCGTTTCTGGGTGAAATGTAAGTGTGTGAAATTGAGAAATTGATGCAGTATACAAACCAGATGGCTAGGTGGCAACACTCCTAAGAGTGCCTACCTAGAATCTTTTTACTTCTCTTCTACCTGTTCATGCCTAGTGTGAAATACAGTAAATATAACCACTGAGTTGCAATACAACATGGTGAAGAAGAAATCTGACGTGAACGACATCAGCCGAGAGTCCATGTCCGACTCGAGTGCCATTACTAACGTGACCAAGAGTGGTGCAGAAGAATCTGTTGGCAGCGTTGAGAAACAGACCCCAGCAGTGCAGAAGAGGACAGATCCACTCTGTCCTATGCAGGCCTATGTTTTTGTTCATAAATCTTACTGTCAGTCCCATACAGCATACCATATGATTTGTTATTGTCAATACAAGGGCTTTTCAGCTGTCACAGATGTGCAAAATTCAGTTTTGCGCTTTCATCTTTTACACAGTGACACGAGGGTGGAGCATTTTTAAGATTTCCACTCTGAAGAGTGGCTTCACCGTTTTGCGTTTTCAACTCCCGAAATCACCGTTACCATCTAAACGATATGGACATCCACTAAACTGTGTTGCGTTTTTCAGCCTGGAGCGTTTCCGTGTAAAGTGCCCCTTAAATGGAAAAACCTAAAAGCAGCGGGAGAGTAGGATGAACTGAGTGGGACAGGAATCCAGTCCCTGCCAGATCAAATATAGAACATACACCTTAAAAAGAGGTCTTTTCTAAACATTCATCTGGTTATTAACATGAATTGTCAGAGAAAAGACACTTTAAAAATCCTCTCAAGCATCTTTCTACAAGGCATGTCTTCTCAGAGGAAAACTAATCATATTTTTGCCACATATTTCCCCCTTTGGTAATGAATCTAATTTTGCACCATACTCAGTTTTTTTGTGACATTTCCTTCTAACTGCACGTGCAGCATTTTAGACCTACAAAGAAAAAACCTCTCAGAGTGGGAAAATGTATTCAACAGTTGTCACTTTCACCTCCAGATATTTTTTTTCTTGAATTTCATCATATAACTAATTTTTCTGATATCAGCACCAATTTGTGGAAATATATTTATAGTCACTGTTGAAAACATAATACAAACTAAAGCAAATAAAATAAGAAGTAATAAAAGACATAGGACTTGCATGTGATGCCGTCTCATACACTTGCCTGCATCAGGGTTAGAATTTCACAAGACTGGCTGAAAAAATGTCCCTATTCATATACGTGTGTGTGTGTGTGTGTGTGTGTGTGTGTCCTCAGAGCCAACATTTCCCAAACAAAACCTTTAGGACCTTGTGGAATATTTCCAGAATCATCTTTATTGGATTCATCACAGTTTCACTTGTTACAACTGTGTGGCTTTTATGCCAATGACGTTCCTCCCCAGAAATGAAATAAACAGATGCCAGAAAATGTCAAACTGGCAAACTGGGGGAAAGGGCCAAGGACAGTGAAGGACACCCAGCCCCCTGAGCCATTGTCTCCTCAGTGGAAATGTCAGATAACACTGCTTTTGTGAGCGAGCCAAAGGAAGACATAAACTCATCTTTTGTGACTCAAAGCGCTCTGGTCTTTTGATAGCAGCTAAATAAAGTAATCTGTAACATCCTGATCTCTGTGCAAGGTCTTTACTGGAACATGTTCGCTGACATTTCAAGGACGGACCAAAACAAGGACAAGCTGCCCACACATCCCGCTGACTGACAACACAACATGAACCGATGAACAGTGAAAGACGTGTCAGTACAAGGTCTCTTTGATGGACTGTGAAGGGGTGAAACAAGGTTCAACTGACTCATATTAGATTTTATGCCTGGTTTTTCACAAACCACAGTGAAACCAGTCAAACAACAACAAGATACAGGGAATACGCTCATGTTGATGCAATATCGTTTCCTGGCAAGGATAAGGTCGACATAATCACATTCAAGACCACAGGATTTGGCAACAGCTCCTAAAGCATGAGAGCTATCTGAGACAGCAAATGCAAATAACAGTTCAACAAGTTCAATTACTCTTTTCGCAATGTTTTTCCAAAAATATTGTTAATGTTAATGTTGAACAGCCAGGATAGATTTTGCAGGGACATACATGGCTGCATTACCATAAAGCCAGAACTGAAACACTTAATTGTAGGATTACAATGTCTGTGAAGTTTGTGGCCGACAAAAAGAATAGCCAAAATCAAAGCAGCAAAATCTGAGATACCCTGACTTTTATTCTTTGGCACAAGGCACGCCTCAAAGCTTTTGGATCCTACATTTCCGCAGTTTCATGAGGTTCCTCTGCCTTAGTAAACTCCAATTTCAAAGTTCTTGCCCCCAACTTCTGTAAAATGTGTGTTGTCTTTGCCAAAATAAGCATGAAGCATTACAACAGGCTTTAAACATAATCTTCACAAATATAACAAAACACACCTCACATTACAAAAAAAAAAAAAATCACAACTTGATACAGTAGGATCAAGAAGAACTCATTCACATATGTCAAACATTTTTACTACAAAGAGTGGTATTTTGCTTTCTTAAATGGAATTATGCATTTTCAAATATTTCCCTGTGCTCTACATAAACTGTAAATGTTCTGCTTGGGTCTGAATTCTTCATTAATTCAACTCATCAGGTCCATCTTCAACCCTATTTCTGAGTAATGACACCAGAAAGGGGGTTTTGAGCGCTGGCCCTTTAAATGCACATGAGCCACTTTATGCCCCACCCCGTCCAGGTTGTTGGTTGTGCTGCTCTGTCCTGTTCAACCAACAACTGAACATTTTAGGTCATCAGTTCAAAGTTTGGACATACTTTCAGTCTGGACTACAACCACTGCTGCTGACAAACATTTATGGTGTACTCGAGAAATGTTCATCAGAAGTCTTGCCCTTATATGTGCAAATGTCACAACGTAACTAGTTATCGACGTAACAAATTAAGAGGGAATTAAAACAGGTTGTAGAAATCCACTCCATTTTTTGCCAAAATAAATATAAAGATAACTTTGCAGCACCTGGAGGGTTCAAATTCAAACTTTTGTGACTGTTAGGGTCCAAATACACAAATAAATGAACCAAAGACTAATAAAAGTGGGTTTAGATAAATATGACCCCTCTAAGACAAGGGAATGCATACATCAGGTTTGCAAATACATGCATTAAAGCAATACCTACATTTTAAGGAGACTGACTTATGCTATTAGTTTTTTTTACTTATATTATTATTCTATGCAGCATTAGATACAGAGCCTGTCAAAACTTTGGAAACACAGAGACAGATGCATGTTCCTACTGAGATTTAGTCATACCAGAGGCAAAAACTGCAGATTTTGTAGGAAATACATACAGCTAGATCAAATTTCACAGCTTTTTGAAGAAGGCCAGTGACTATGGTGACTTTTTTTATTTCTCTAATTCAGTTAGTTTTAATTTGTTTTTAGAGCAGGTTTGTTAGTTCTTCTTATTATTTTTTTTCCCCAAATGCTTAGTTTTATTATTACTTTTTTCATATCTTTTCTCTCCCTCACTGTTGTATTCACAAAAATCCCATAGAGGACTCTTCTATTTTCTCCCAACTTTAGTCTCCATGTTGCCAGGTAGAGTGGGCACCAGAAGCCGACTCTAAATGACAAGTGACGCTAAGTGATGGGCACCAAAGGGCCATATGGTGCCACCAGCTAAAATCGTTCGAGCAAAATAAATCAATTTCATATCAATCCAACAATGACAAAGACAAAAACCAAGGGAATTTTAACCATAATTTTTATACATTTTAGTTAATTTTGTAGACACAATACAGCTTCAGTTATTTATTGTTTCTTTTAATGATAGTTTGTTTGTTTTTTTAGTTAACGAAAATGTTTTTTTCAATTCTAGTTTTCGTCATTTTGTTAGTTTTCTTTAACAATAATAACCTCGGTTTGGAGAACATGCTGACACACATGTAGGTTAAATACCCCACAGACCATTACTGAGTATTCATGCATGAAAAACAATGAAAAAAACTGTTGGATATTTCAACATGGATACAGGTCAGTATGTAAGGCAACAAAATAATGATCCCAAGCATATTGTACATCAAAGCTATATGGAAGGTTTATTTGGAGAAGAAAACATTTGCTTGGAGTGTTATCTATTATGGAATGTTCTAAATCCTATTGAGTTGCACTGGGATGAAATGGATTGCGAGGTCAAAAAGTAATATCCAACTAGCCACAGTAAAGAACACCTTTGGCAATTTTTAACTGCAACTAATTGTCCGGATGCCAGTGGAGAGTAAAACTCTTATGGCTTCAAAGGGAGGATTTTCAATGAAGCCCAAGTATAACCATGAACATTTTTGAGTAGCAACTTGATACCAAAGTGTATTTTTTGTTGTATCCAAACAAGGATCACTTACTGCAAAGGAAACAGCATTTATGGAAACTCTTGCCGTCACACTGCACCTCCTCAGCGTGGTAAACTGTCCCACGACACGCTGCACACTTGTTCCCTCCTCCCCAGTTTGGCATTGTGTGTTGATCTAAAGAGGAAAATCAGAGAGAATATGTGAGAGAGTGACACATCTGAGCCATCTGAACTTCAGAAACAAGAGACTTTTTGATTCTTAGTCACAACTAAGGAAAATATAACCGTATCCTTTAACTTTAGTGTCATCACCCACCCAGCACCTTTATTCATTAACCCTTAACCACCCAGAACTATTTTTGTCACAAGTTCTAAATAATTTTTTTGCCTTTCCCAGGTGATTTGTCACCATTTATTATAATATTATTCACTACGGTTTGCATTTTTAAGTGAAAATTACAAATTTGAGTGAAATCAAAGGTTATTGATCAAATTAAGTAAAAATCAGGAAAAAAAACAAAACAAAACTTTTTAAAATACTGTATATCATTAATGGCACATAAAAAAGAGTTTATATAACCACTGTCATTTATCAAACTACATGTGTGTTACTGGTGAAACAATGTTGCAGACACTGGTGGTATTTCCATGTTTACTACAAAGCCTCTGAATATCCAAATGGGTCATATAGTCGTGGAAAAAATTATTAGACCACCTTTGTTTTCTACAATTTCTTGTTCATTTTAATGCCTGGTACAACTAAAGGTACATTTGTTTGGACAAGTATAATGATAACAAAAATAGCAAAAAATACCACATAAGAGTTTAATTTCAGAGTTGATATCCATCTATTTTCCATGGTTTTCTTGATAATAAACAAAATCACTTCAGTTCTTACGTCAATATCTATGACATTGTACTGACAAAAACAGTGCTTTTAGACATCCCATGCTTTCTTTTCTGTCTGTTTTAGTCACATGATACACACAGGAGTTAGTACTTGATTGCATAACCATAGTTGTTGATGACTTTTAATGGTCTAATGACTTTTCCGCAACTGTATCTGATTACCATGAATAAATGACAAACTGTATTTTACCTCGATTATTTACCCATATCAGTAAGATTAGTAGATCAATAGTTATTGAACATTTTAGATCAGATGCGTTTAGATGGTGGTGGATATTTGGGTCTTTACAGGTTAATAATTTAATATTTACTAGCTATACCTAAAAGAATTAGAATGAAGTTAGAATGATCCTCTAAGTAAAGGTGGATTCACTGTCCACACTTACAGGTTTATCTACTGTAGGTTTGGGGGTTACAATACATCAGTTCTTTCCTTCAATGGTTAAAGTTTATTTTCCGCATTGTTAGGCATACAATTGCTCTATTATTGTAGTATAATATCTGCATCTACTACTAATAGTCTTAATTGTCAAAATTAAACATCCGGGACACAACTACCACAAAAAGAGGTCAGCCCAAACAACAGGGCAGACTAATACCCAGAGGAATGCTTCAGGGCGCCATGCCTTTGGGGCTTTTGTTGTCTGTAAAGCTGCCACTGTACAATTCAAGCACAAACACCAAACAAGTGTGAAGTAAACACTGTTGTTAACACACAGGCCACATGAAGCACCCAGTCATTCCCTGACTCACATCTGTGTGTTATTACAGGCTCCTGTTTAAAAGAACGTCAAAGAGGGACAAATATAACATTTCAATATGTAGCTGTGACATTCCAACTCAACCCTGCCGGTGGCAAAATCTAGAAACTGTAATGGGGAAAAAAGAATTTGTGATAATAAAACACAAACCAGGAGAAGCTATTCATCAGCCACTTTGTGCTCCACCCGGTTAGATTAAAGCCTACTGACAGGCCCAAACACAGAGGGGATCACAGGGCCCAGATCATCAGTCTTAACTTCCCTTCAGGGCTGGAACCACGGGGTTAAAAACACACATCTATCACACTGAAGATGTCAAAGACCCAGTACGTATTTTGCAAGCTTTATTCAGTATTCAGTGACAAAACCAGAAAAACATCTGAATCAGCTCTGACATCATTTCTGGACAATAAAAAATATTCCACTGAACCAAAACTATTGACATTTTATTATTAGTTCTGAGCTCTTTAAAGCTGAGTGATTCACTGCACCTTTTCAGTGTGGAAACTCAAAACACATGACTGCCTTCAAATGCATTTATACCTTTTATTTCCTTAAAGACCAATAAACATGCTTCTGTTCTTTAGCTTCATGTTTTTACTTCTATCCTCTGGCACGTCTTATATTCTCTTATAAAACTCTAAATACATTATGGGTAGTAGGGGGAAACTACTTTATCTGAGTTTCTATCTATTAAAACACTGCTTTTGACTACATTTCATGAATAATAATTTGGTACAAATTATGATGAAAAACTGTTAAAAAAATCCTCCTGTCACTTTGGCTACTTACATTTTTTACTTTTTGATTGATTTTTGCTTGTTACTGATATTTCTTAGGTTACAAAAGTAAATCACCATATTTGTACTTCAGATAGTCACACTGAAAGAAAGAAGCGTCAAACTATTTTCACACATTTATCACATAATAACGTGTATTTTTCTGACAGACACTACTTAGTTTGGATGGTCAACGGTAGCTTCTGGAGTAGTAGTTAGCTAATTTAGTATTTTAACATGATTTTATCTGTTTAAAGAAGCAATAAAAGCAGCTTTGGCTTAAAATATAAATTTAATTATATATCTTGAGGCCATAAAAATCTAATTTATTCACCTATAAAAGCGACAATGAAAATATTCACATATAAACTTCAACAATGGTACATGGGCAAGTTTATGAAAACTTAGCTAGCTTAAAGACACAACGAGCTAAAGTTAAATAAACTGAACAATGTTACTAATTACAAGCTTATTCGCGGTAAACCTGACAAATTAACATTAATGGGTTTATAATCAACGTTTTATGAGAGAATGTCTTACCTGAAAGTAGATTTTAAGAAAAGGAAAGGTTCAGATAACGGCTAAACTCCAGGTGTAGCCGGTGTTCTCCACTGCTCCACTTCACCTACTGATGCTGAAATGCCACATACTACACATTTATCTGTGAGTGGAAAGGAGTTTAAGGGGAGTGAACTCAACACTGCTGCTTTCAGGAGCTGTGGGAAATTTCCAACATTTGAAGGTTTTAGCTGCGTTTAGACGTAGCTGGGAAAAAGTAGTAGACACTGTCCTTAAACACCTTCGTTAGTTCTAAAGAGGTAGGATTATATACTTCAGTTTGTAAGTACATTTTGAAATATTTGACTTTGCTACTTAAATATTCTCATTCATTGATATCAGAAGTTCAGAATCACAATTGTGTTTATTGCCATGAAAGTAAACAAGGTTCACATAAGGAATTTACTTCAGTGGTTAGGTGCATAGTGCATATGCAGAAGAGGATTCGGGCCATTGGGGGGAAAAAAATTAAAATTAAAGAAAAAAAACACTAAAATTATTATTCCGAGGAAAAGGCCATGAGATTAATCTCAGAATTCTGAGAAAAAAGTCAGAATTCTAACTTTTTTCTCATAATAATAATAATAATAATAATAATAATAATAATGATAAAAACACACACA
>JAQQZY010000005.1:43000345-43015261 GCA_030068375.1 Ostorhinchus rueppellii
TATATAACGGTCCTTAATTTTTATTTCAATTTTTTTCCATATACATGCAAGATGGAGTAAGTAAAAAGCATGCAGTAACACATCAAATCAAATACTGTATGTCCATATCTGCCACGTGTTCTTAAAAAAGAAACTGTTTAAAAAAAAAAAAAAAAGTAATAAAATAAATGCACAAGTTAGATAGACAATAAACAAGTAAGATAAAGTTTCAACATGTAAAATATACAATATACTATATGGACAAAACCACTGGGTTCGAATGAGACTATAATAGTACCGGCTACAGTTCTGTGCAGATAGTACATCATAATCAGCAGTTGGATAAAATGAGAATGCTGTGTATGTGTTGTTAGTGTTATTAAGAGTTCAGGAGTTTAACAGTCGAGTGGAATAAAGCTGTTCTTGTGGTGTGAGGTTCTGGTCCGAATGGATCGTGGCCTCCTGCCTCAGGTAGTTCCAAGTTGGAGTTCTAACGGTGTCAAATTGTTTAATGGAACAGTTTGTGTCACATTGATTTGGATTTTCCCCACCTAGTAGACATGATGGAGGCACTTTTTTGTATTCAGTTCAAAGTAATAGAAGTAAATGCTGTGATGTAGGTAGGTTTGATGTTAGTCCTGTTCTAGAAAATAGATGATACAACACTGTAATCTGGGTCAGCAGGCAGTAAATACAAACTGACAGCATAAAATCCCCCCCAAAAATATCACGTAGGTCTCTGCAATACATCTGCTTCCATCTGACCCACAAATCTTCTCTTTGATCTTCCTCTTTGCCTCGTGCCTGGTAGATACATCTTCATTAACCGTCTATTATATTCACCATAAACAATGCAGAATCACATGATCACACATAAATATACGTACACACCAAGTGACATAAATACATATCAAGAAAATAAAGAATATGAAAACATGGAATATGACAGAATATATGAAAACACTAAATACCATCAGTGACCAAAACCATCAACTGATCTAAACTGTTTAATACCTACCTGTTGATCCATAAATTCTATCAATACATATAAATAATTGGTATAAGATACACTTATTAATCTTTTCATGGTCATCAGATATGACCCATGTGGACATTCAGAGGCTCCGTAGTTACCGTGGAAACACCATCCTCTTCTATAACATCGATTCACCAGTAAAACCCATGGAATTGGATCAATGACAGTGGATGGAGATGCTTGATTTCTTTACAATTAATTATATATTTTACTGAAAGTCACTGTTTCTGCAGTTTTTGACATAATCATCATCAATTTTTATTGGAGCTTTAATGAACACCAACACCCTCAGTAAATTCAATATAGGAAAATACTGGATTTAGACGGATAGAATACAAAATACAGATGCTACTATTATAAATAAATGTGGATAAATGACTTAAGAAAGGTTAGATATAGGGAAGATTTCATTTGGGAATTGACATTAAAGTAGCGCTGGGTCTTTGTGGGTTAAGTAGAGTAATGGAAGTTTTTTTTTTTTTCTGCATCTAGTGGCGTTCTCATGTTTAGGGGTTTGGGTTATAGTTTGTATTCATGGTCAGATGACTGTTTGGTCTGATTTCATAGTGACAGTTTTTAAACCCTGTCAATGAGAATGAGTGTAAATGCTTTGTTAGAAGTTGCAGTGTGTCTGCCCTCTACTGGCCACAGAGGTGAGTAGATGACTTGTTCAATCCTTCTCCTCAGGCTAAGGCAGTGCATGTTTGTCCTCTGTAGGGGACAACAGTTTCACACAAACTGTTGCATCATGCTGTTTCCAATTAAGGCAATTATTTAGTGTTAAAAAGACAACACTTTTACTTCCCTGGGCCTCAGAAGATTAATGCACATTTATGTACAGAAGAAGATAGTTGATATTTCAGCAGGAAGGAAGCAGGCGGTGAAGCATACATTTAGTGTACTTTCCTTAAAGTCACAAGTCTGAGTATGAGATATATAGTATATAAGACAGAGGCTTGGAGCAGACTGGCATTAATAAATTAATGTAATTAAACATTAACCAATGTAATTATTCTTCTTAACCTCTTAGTCCCTGAGCCCTTTTTTGAGGCACCTGCTCGAAAAGGAAAAAAATAAATAAAAAGGCTATATCTCTGGAAATACAACCTCCATGTGAATTAATCTTGTTATCACAAATGCACATAGAGCCCAATAAATAATCAGCATGTGATTTTACAAATAGAATGTACAACTGAATTTTAGAAGATAAATCTGCGTCATCACCAGTGAACCTCGACTTCATTAGTTTCTAATTATGTTACATATTTTGTTAGGACCACAACAAGACAGTGTAAGAACTGACAATGAAATCAAAGTCATAAAGCTTCACTGTTAGACATTGTACTAACGGACATTGGAAATTGATTGTGACAAGGAAAATATTTGATTAAAATAGAAAAAAAAAACAATCAGCAAATATGGAACTCTGTGTAAATCATTGGGTTCTTTAAGAAATAGAACCGCACTTTAATGTTTGTAAAATTAAATCAATAAATAAGTAAATTCATCCACCACCCAAGTTACTGAACTTAACTGATAAATACTTAGAGCCGATTAATTGAGGCTTAATAGCAGCCACAGCCTCTGAATGTTAACCTTTGACACACGAGACCCACCATCATCACAGTGGATCAGCCAACATGATTAATTACACATTCATTGCACCGCTCTCTAAGGGAAAGTTGCTGAACACATTTGTCCGGAAAAGGTTGCAGAGCTTTTTCTAAGGCTCTGTCACAGCTTTGAACTGATATTCACATATAATAATAATAATAATAATTCAGAACAGTATGAATTTTGTACAAATGATTCAGATGGCATAGATATAGCAGTAATAGAAATATAAAAAGCAAATTTGAGCACTACTTGTCCCTTTTGTCTAAGAATTGTTTTCATTGAAGCCATCCGTTTTTGTCCACACCAGATTTGGTTAAACTGTGTGTGTATATAAACTTAATAGCTCCATCTGCTGCAGTTTAGTGTCCTAAATGCCTTGCAGGGTCTAAACATCTACTGGCAGCTCCCTTGCCTCACTTTTACTGCTGATATAAAAGCGTAGATTAGATGTTTATGTCTGTGACGGATGGGGGGGGGGCTTTTAAGACCATCAGCCATATCTGACCCTGAGTTCACTTGTGATGTGCTGATTGTGGTGTTTACCATTTTACCAGAACATCATTCATTTTGTGCCCTCAGCTTATGCCCATGTGATGTCATTTTAACCATCTCTGGCATTTTTCTTTGTCACATTTGAACAGTCAGTCATTTTCAGGAATAATGTGTATTATCATGTTGTGGCCACGCCCTCATCATCTGCTCCATCTTATGTTGGAGTGTGTACAGCAGCAAAAATTGTAATGCAGATGAAGCGTGTGTCATCTGACCACATTACCATGGCCCGTTTCCATCTGCCGGGCCAGTCTAAATTGGACTCGGAATTATCGGTGGCATCTGTAAATTTGTAAAACCATAAACTGAAGCCATCTGTAAATCTATCAGCCTTTGGTTTTCCACTTACGAGGAATTTCCTCTACGGCAAAAACTAATAGAAACATCGAACAAAATAAGTATATATTTAATTTCCCACTTCTTAAAATAAAGAGCACACATTACAAAAGTGGTCAGTGTCTTACATTTTTAATCAAATTTCTGTTAAAGACAAACAGAAGAGAACCGGGTTTGACTGAAACTACAGAGAGCTAGAATGAAGGGAAAGTTCTGTGGTTTGTAAAAGTTAGACGACCACTAAAACTAGCAGTGCAATAAGAATTTTAAAAACAGGAAAGCAGCATTTAACATTCCGCGTATGAAATTAAATGGCACTATGAGACACTGTACAAAAATCATCGGTGGCAGAAGAGTGTACATTACATTCCAACTCCGCACCTTTTGGCGTAACAGGTAATGTCTCCTGAATGAATGGCACTGGTATTTTGGCTAAGTTGTCTAGAAGTGTGTTACGACCAGACGGTTTCACATACAAACTCCTGGACAACCTGAGAGCGTCTGTACAGAGGCAATAAGAGATGGGTCAGCCAGCTGCCTTTAAACAAGATATTTCAACTACAACTTCTCCGGCAAACAGATCCAAACTTGGATCAATGAAATGTTGTCAGACCCTATAATGTCAAACAGGGTGCTAAGAAAAACCAGCATGTATACAGTCTACTCTCCTAGATAAATTAAAGGATAAAAACTTCTTTACAGTACTCTGATATCTCTCCACAACCCACCTTTAGTAAAGCCACAAGTATTCAAGTACCTGAGAGCATCTTTTAAATGTCCCATTGTGCCCTAGCTGCCGGTAACAGAGCTAAAGTGTGTGGTGTTTAACCATAAAATACTATGGCTGCACATACTCAGTGATAACAGACAGCACCGGTAACACGTCTTTTCCTGATGGCTAAGTTAATGCATCTACCTTGAACCGCTCAACAGTAGATTGATGTAAACATTTAAGGCTTTAGTGATTTATCTGAAATGAGCTAAGGGAGATTAATCTGCTCCTGTCATTATGAATGGATAACGAGCAGCTGCAGTTCCTATTATGTCTTAATTTAGCCAAACCTGAAGGGGCCAGTTAAAGAAATAGCTTCAATATTAGATGTACATTCATCAAATATTTAGTGCTAAAAACGTTAATGTTCCATTACAGTTTATGTAATCAACATATATTAGCTAAAATATAAATAGCAATTGGGATATAATACATAAATGAGAGGGAATAAGGCAGCTTGATCACATCTGGGAGAAAAAAAAAATTAAGGCTAAATTAAACAAAACCAGTGACCAGCTCCCACCACAGGAGGGCACTGTTACCCTGACAATACTGCTTCAGTCATTCCTCCTTGAATCTACAGCTGTATTTTTTAAGCATGAGGCATATCTGAACTTCTCAACATAACGACCAGTAACTGAAGTGCTCCAGTTCACAATGTAATAGCCATTGTTTATGTTGTGAGAATTATTTGAGCCCTTATTTCACACTCTTGTTAAAATGGACATTCTTGTGTTTTTAACAGAAAACCATTAATTTGTGAACAGATACAATACAAGCAAAAACTAAGCACCAGTGGTTTAAAACCATTTCTCATCTTTAGGGCTAACACTTGAGAGTCTGTGTCAGGGCTCAGTTTGAGCAGATGTGTTTGCCACATGTTCTGTCTACTTATTTGGAGGGTGGCCGACATCAAGTCGCCTCTGGACGGAACCTCTTTTTCGGACAGCTGGCCCAGTGCTGACCACGGTACTCGGCGTGGCTGGGGTCTGGAAGAAAGACTTGGAGGCAGATGCCATGTTTTCTTTAGGAGTATGTGGAGTCTGTGAGGAGAGAGAGCATGTATTATGTTATATGTATTATGATGAAGATCATTATGAGCATGATCAGCATTTTGAATGGTTAGTGTTCTGTTCTTGTCTTCATACAAATGCTTGACTTGACCCTGTCCCCTTCTCCTATATCAGACATCATGAAGGCTTCACATGTGAATGTGAAAGTGGGTGGGAACAAGACAACATTCCTGACTAATGCCTTGCTGTAACATGGTCATTGACATGCATTCATTTGCCATCAGCGCCTCTGTTGGGCTTTGCAGACACGAACATTAATCCCAATTTAAATACATGGAGATTAATCAACTTGAACTGTTGTGGCACAAAGTGTCTAGATGAGTTAATGTGAGTAAAGCCTTCGCTAAGCAAATGCCACAATTGCTTTTGTGTCAAGCTGTGTGGTGGCATTTTGCAAGTGCCTGATAACAGAAAGCTCATATTTCATGAAGTGACATGTTCACACATATAGCCATCCTTACCAGTGGCTCTGGTGTGCTGATGCCGACCGACTGTCGGGGTGCAGAGGGCGAATGTGGTGTGCCATACAGCTGGGTTTGTTCTGGAGTGGATGGCACTGGAGCTGGAGACCCACTGACCTCTGAACCTACTGCCAAGCCATACGGTGCTGCCCCCACCATAAAGTGGGTTGGTGGCACAACAGCAGGCAGGCTGAAGCTCAGTTTGGTCTGAGCATCAGAGCCTTGTTGTTGTAGGCTGCTCGCTATCAGTGGATAGTGAGAGATGGCGGCGGAGGGCACCAGGACGTAGGGCAGCGCCAAAGTGGGAACACTATTTGAAGGAAGTGCCAGACTTGCAGGTGACTGGCCAGCAGACAAGAAGAAGTTGAGGCTGTTCAATCCTGGAAATAAGAAGGGGAAGTGACATTTATGATTAACTTTATGTTTCAGTGAATTGGCTGCAGATGGTGCATATTTTGCTCGGCAGGTGCATCAATTAGAACTTCTTCAAACTGCCAGTTCACATCCATTTCACTGGTATATTCAGAATGATTTAAATCCAGGCAGCAAAATTTTTTTTTTGAACAAATAGAAAACGCAATTTTTGTAAAGTGGATTCAAACTACAGAGATGTTTTTAAATGTAATTCCACTCAGATTCACTCAACATACAAATTACTAAGAGTACTGATCAGAAAACCGCACTTCTACTAGCACAGTGAAGGCATGAACACAATCTGTGGTCAGACACAGAGATGACTTTTCTGCAGGCACTTTAGAGGAAGGCTTCTGTACTGGTAAGGTGCTGAATATTAGCATCACTAGTGTAACAGTCAGACGTCTGCATCTTTACCACAACCCTCTCAGACAGGTTACCTCTCACCTCTGATCACTATAAAACACAAGTCTCTTAAATATCTAAGGCTGTACCTTGTACTAGAAAGTCTTAAATGTCAATTCATTTAGTCTACTTTAAAGCCAACTTTAAAAGATTTGCAAGTAATTTTAGCAAGTAATAACACTTTTCCTGTATTTTGTATTCTGTAACTAGAATAGACCAACTGTGCGGTCCCACTTTTCAAGCCTTAACCTTGTCTTCTATTTTCTCTGAGTACTTCTCATTAACCTCTAATGTCAACCAAACCAGTGTAATTCCAGACTCACAAATCCACTAATATAACAGTAAAATTAACACATAAGATTACAAAGTCAGCAAAATACCTGCATTGTTGGGTACATAGAGGTAGTGTGATGGTTGGGTGGGCTCGCTCCTATTGACGCCAACAGGACTCTTGTTTAACCCCTGCTCTTGGGAAAGGCCTGCCGGGTAAGTCGGGGACATCCTGGTGATACCTGTTGGTGAACACTGCTCTGCCTTCCTGAGATGTTCTGCTCTCACCTAAGTAAAAAAAAAAAAAAAAGACTGAATAAATGTGTGAAGAAGATACCCAGGACACGATTCTCTGCCAACAGTCTATTTTACATACAGTTTTCCAGTACTTCAGTATAAGGCTAATCAGCTGAAAGCAATGTTGTGATGTAATATTAAGTGTAATTTTCTTTGTGCTGTTCATGAAAAATGTCACTGGGATAGTGTGCTCTGATTAAACGAGTTCCACGTCTTATTATCACATATTTTACAATAAATATGTAGCCTTTATGTAACCAGGTAACAAAATAACCCTTGTTATTGATTATTTCTAAGAGTGGCTTTCCATAATTACATAACAGTATTAAAAAGAAAACCAAAACAACAAAAACACATCAGCATCTATCTAAATCTAAGTGCAGCTGTTGTTTCTACTTAGTCACCACTCATTATATTTGTGATATTATAGCTATAAAAGACTAATTTACCTTGTCATATTCCTCTAACCCAGGCATCCCCTTTTTCTTTGCCACCTGCTCTTCCTCATTCCCTTCATCCCTCCTCCTCTTTCTCCCTTCCTCAGGTTCCAACTTGGGTGACCTTTGACCTTCAGGGGCCTGTTCAGGCTTCTCTGGTGCCCTGTACAGCATGACCACAGACGGCTGGGAGAGGCTGGGCAGGTAGGCCAGGCAGTGGGAGGGGTGGGAAGAGGACAAGATGTGTTCTGGTTGATGGGGAGGTGCCATCAGGGTGGAGGACGCAGGGAGTGAAGTGCTGCTGTGAGCTTGTGCTATTACACTGGGACACATACTGTAAAGAAACAAATCCATCACAGCCTGATCAGAATAAAAGCTTTGTCTCACAGCTTAAATCTTCATTGAAACCCTCAGGTTTTGGCTGAATCTGATTTTAAACTTTTGGTGATTTTCCAGACACAACCTGCAAATTTCTCAGTTGCAATTTGATCAAAATGTCCTAAAATGTACTTTATTCACACTTACAGAAAAATAAATTACACAGATGTTGTGTCAGGTCAGTAAGCAGACCTGCATATAGCTACCCAAATTAAAAATTAAGTTGTATTTCCTTCATATAGAGTGAGACTACATTTAGTCTTAATTTACTGTAAGTGATTGATTGTCTCAACCAATTTTCATTAAAGACAAACTATTCCTTTAAAAGTCCTGATTTACTGTCAGGGTTTGGAGATTTCAGTGGGCATGTCCCATTAAAATGTATTTCTTCCCTATGAAGCTCTGACACATTACTTTTGGGCTCAGTCCAGAATCGTTTTACAAAGCTTTATTTATTAAATATCTTTCAACTGTTACACACTCCTCCATCTATATTAAAAGTAAGGAAATATGATTTACTGTGTCTATGGAGCTAACCTATAGATTCACAAGAAACAGTTAAATCCACAATAGTCTAGTTACCTGTTACCTTGTTGTAACCTAAACTAAAGCCAGGAGCCGTTGTAAAACTGGGGAGTGTGTAATTAACTGAGAAAATAAGAGAATGTCTTCCAGAAGGGAGGCAGTTTGAACATCTCATAACTAAGACACTGCACTCCAACAATAAACTCTCCTCAATCACACTGATAAACTGTTCTGGTAAAGGTTAGCACATAGAGCTGCAGTCTTCTAAATTATGTGGCTGGAACTCTGCTGTGGGTGACTGGAGATAAATCTAAAGCAAGAGGATGCTAGGATGATTACTGAGCATGTTGAGCCTGTGTGTGTTTGTGTGTAAACTCACTCTGTGCTACTTCCAAACTGCAGTCGACACACAGTCGTCTTTCTGGAGTAATCCACAGGCTGGTTTGGTAGAGCTTTAGTGCAGAGAAGGAAAAGCATTTGAGACAAATAAAAAAAAAACAAAAAAAAAAAAACAAAACCCCAACCTTAAACATACAGAACAGTGAATTACTGGTGGATGCTGCAGACATATTGTAAAAGCTTACCTGGTGGCTCTGTGCAGGGGCTGCTGGGGGCAGAGTTCACCTGTCTTTGGACTGCTACAGAGATCGGGGTGATATTGAAAGAGGCGTGGCGTACCATCTTGGTTCTCCTGAGGTCCTGGCCTGTCATTGGCTGCTGTGTGGCCTCAGGTGCTGTAACAGCTGAATTTCCAGAACTGCTGAACTCAACTGGGCCGAGCCACTTGAAGGCCGGCTTCCTGCCTCTCTCCTCACGGACGTGGACCTTCTTTATGAGACTCAGGCTGGTCAGCACATTAGCGATGTCATACAAACGCCGCACCTTAGCTGCAGATAACAGGATGTCATGTGAGCTTTAAGTGGCTTCTCTTACTTACACCACCCAGGATGTACGTTGAATTAGGTTTAATAATGCTGGACTTTCTTACTTTTGTACTTGCTGTGACTTGATGAGTCTTGGCTCTCCTCGATGAGGATCTTTGCTGCTGCATCCAGTGTAACAGTCTGAGTTTTGGATACTAGAAACAGCATCACAAACTTCTGGCTCATGATGCGCAGAGACTTGTCTTTTCTATTACCAGCAGCTGCAAACAACAGACACATGTATTTAGTCATGCATTATTCATCATATGATACACATTTACCAATATTCACCATCACAACATAATCAATTAAATTCATTGCACAGGGGAAAAGAACATGTGAAACTATCTAGAAATGATAACATTCAATTTAATGCAAACTGATAATTGAATCACATGCTAGTTGTATTTTAGTTAAGACCACTTGTTCTTAGCTGATATGGTGTGTTAGAAACTCAGTACCTATAGGATCTTTGTTCCAGTGTGCAGCTTCTAATATTGGGTTTTTCAACTGAAATCACCTACTTTACAGGCAAATAAAGGCTCAAACAATAAAAATTGCTCTCTGATAGGTTTTTTTTTTAATAGTTTGCTCTTCAGTTCCAGATTACAACCTCTAATTTATATCGATGGTACTTTCCATTCAGGTTTGTGTGGATGACATTGTAAATACATAGAAGAGCTGCAGTAATACCTACTATATTGTTGTCTAATCCATGCCTGCAGACATTCACTTGATAACAGATGTCAACTTTGACTTTGTAAACTGTCTCTTTGTCATAAGTGCTGTCATTATCCATTTACACTGCCAACTCAATATAAACACACATGTAATTGGATCATACCAGGCCAGTATCCATCCATACCAAAAACACTTAGTTGTAGTGCTAATTTGATGGTAGTTCTTCCTGGGATTAAACTTACACACTATGACATTTAACTATTGCCTTTATCAAATAACTGCTACAATAAACCTTGTTTTTTTTATCACCAGTATTAACCAAACCATTATGTACAAGTCATTACCATTATTGGCGTCTCCTTCCCCTCCATCATCCTCCCGGTTTGACCCAAAATCCTTGGCCTCTGTGGCGAGTTCCATCTGGAGGTGGTAACCCTGCTGCCGACCCCTAAACTGCAGCTCCTTCAGCATGGTCTCCAGCCTCCGCCGGCCGTACCAGGTGTAGCTGTTCTTGGCCATCCTGCCCACGATCATGAGAGACTCCAACACGTTGACAATGTCATAGATACGACGTCGCTCCACTCCTAACAGTTTTAACACAAGAACAGACAAATGATATTACCATTTTAAAAATGTTATTTATATCACTGTTTTTCTTGTAAGTCTTAAACTGTAAAGCCTCCTGTCCTTAACCCTTTAACCTTCTGCTCAACCAAATGGTAGATCACACTTGGACTCACTATATATTATAGAAAAACACATTTTACTTAATTCCACCTGTTTCAGTCTTCTCTACCACTCGGATCACTCAGTAGAGCGGTAGAGATGAATACATTTCTAGAACATATGTCTAGAACATCTAGAATAAATGTTCATAACACATCTATTTTTGTTAAAAATAAATTATAGATTGTTGTTATTAGTGCCCCAAGAAGTAAAAAATGTAAAGAAAACATTTTTTCATTGCTTTTTTCTTGGTGAGGATGTTAAAGGGTTAAAAGCAGCATTGAGCAGACAGTCAACACTTTGAATAAAATGAACACAAATTAGACAAGAGGGTCTTGCTCCAAATTGCAGCTCAGCATCTTTCCACTAAATACAGAGCAATATACTGAGCTGGTATGAAAAAGGGCTCCATAGCAACCTTCACTAAATCCAATAACATAAAACATTTACAGTGCTCATGAAATGGACATTAGCTGCTTCCATTATCATCCCCATCCCATGAGGTGATTACAATTACTACAGACATAGTCATGGTTATCCATAATTCCCCACCCTCTCTCTTTCCTGTTACAGGCTCTTACCCAGATTGGTTGCCACCTTGTCCAGCGAAATCCAAATGGGGCTGTGTAGTGGGGGGTAATCAGGGTAAAGGGCCAGGAACTTCTGGCACAGCAGACCCAGACTCTTCTGCTTCCTGCTTGGCTTTTTCTCCATCCCATCCTCTTCCTCCACTGCTTCATACTGGAAAAACAGAGGTAAACCAGATAAATGGTTATGTTGTGCACCCAAATGAGAAATTGTAACACCTATTTTCCACTGTGCCAGGCTTACGGTTTAATATTTGTATGGGTTGAGGATTTTGCTTTGCAAATCAGAATTTAGTTGCTAATGTGGATAAAACATACTGATCCTGGGAATTTTTGCAAATTCCAATTAAAATTCATAGCAAGGGTATTCTTTTAAGCTGTTTCGACACCTTGGCAAAAGAATGACCATCTTATCCATCCAAGAACATGATGTGGATAATGGATGCATTAATCAAAACCTGCTGCTAAACATACCTGACAAGAATCTTCCATCTCTGTATCCTCTGCCACAGGATCTGGGCTTGCTGGGTTGTCTTTCTCATTCTCTATTGGCCTAAACAGCACCTTTTTCATCTCTCTGTCCCTAATGTCTGGACTCGCTGCACTTATCAACATCTTCAGGTTGGCTGTGGGCGTCCATGGCTCATTTAGAGGTGTATGTTTGCTTGGGGTATTGTGGACCAGCTCAGGAGTGGCACCTTTCCTATTTACCAACAAAGCAGGGATGCTAGTCTCAGTAGTCTTCAGTGGTGTGGATCTTCTTCTTTCTATACAGACATTTTCCTGCAATGGAGACAGTCGAGAGGCTATGTTAGTCAAAATTTGCCTCAGTAGTAAAATAATCAGTGGTACTTTTGTGTTGACTTTCCAGTTTCTAAAATATGCACCTGCAGAAAGTGATCATATCGTTTTGAATCATTAGGACATGTACGCCACTTTAAAACTGGACAAAAAAATTCAACTCAATCCTGCACTCAAGTGCTTCAGTATACCTATAGACTGACAAATCTACTTATATACAGTCATGGAAAAAAATGTTAGACCACCTTTGTTTTCTTTAGTTTCTTGTTCATTTTAATTCCTGGTACAACTAAAGGTATATTTGTTTGGACAAATATAATGATAACGACAAAAATAGCTCATAAGAGTTTAATTTAAGAGCTGATATCTGGCCATTTTCGATGTTTTCTTGATAATAACCAAAATCACTTCAGTTCTTACGTCAATATCTATGACATTGTACTGACAACAGTGCTTTTAGGCATTCCATGTTTTCTTTTTCTTTTCTATGTTTTAGCAACATGATACACACAGATGATTGCATAACCATTGTTTTCGACGAGTTTTGATGGTTTAATAATTTTTGACGCGAATGTATAAAAATATACATATATAACACTTTGAAGCTAAACTATCCTTGCATCTACAAGTCATAGGATGCCATTAGTTATCTGAGGGTCTAAATCTGTGGTGAGTCATCATTAAGTTATAACATATAAAACTAGTAACACTGCCCAGGCCAGACTTCAGACTGATTATTAGTCCACCTTACCTTTTGATCACTCTGGCACCCATTTTCCTCCGTGTCTGGCCCCACCGAAAAACTTTTCCTTGGACTTGTGAGGTCTTTCAGTGCGAGACATTCAACTTCCATTTGGAAAAACTGTCACAAAAAATAAAAGCACACGTATCCATCAACATCGTGGCTAAACCGTTAGTCCACTTTATCAGCGGTGTTCACAGGGAAGTAAAACAAAACTGAAGAAAGTCTGACGAGGTTTTGTGAATTTGGCGCAAATGTAGCGAACTAGCTGTTAGCCAGCTAACTGGGTACTCTACTGTAGCTGAGCTTTCAACCTCACCACATTACAGCCTACTTTACAATAGACACGAGGCGAGAAGTTGTAGCAAAGTGAAAACTGAACGTATTAATTAATGTCATTATAATTCATTATGATTATAGGTAGTAACGTTGGCGTTTTGGTGTTACTATTATTCAGATGAAAATCACCTCATTCTATACATTTAGCGAAGTGTCCCCACGTGAAAATTAATAAGTATGTACTACAGTGACATAATTACAATAATAATACAATAACCCTTAATTAGCTGTAATTAGCTACTTATGCTAATTTGACTAGCTCAGCTGACCAGCATACCATAACTGTTAAACCCACCAGAGGGAAAAGGCCACTCCTCACCTTTTCTCCACTGTCCCAATGAATGAAGTGTTTCCGTGGTTCCGTTTCGTGTCCAGTTTTTAAGACTTGTCAGTATGTCGTTTCTTCAGACCAACATAGCAGCTAATTTCCCTCCTCAAAATAAGCGGGCAGTCTTCCTTAACCTGTACCTCCGGCGTATCAACAGTCCTTGCCGGATAGCGGACACTCTGTACTGTCCCTGTGAGACTCCAACATCACCCGCTTAAGCTTGTTTTCTGGCGCTCTTGGGCCTCGTCCTTCCTGCAGCCAATCAGCGCCTTGTGACCGTGTACGTCATTACCTTTCAGCCAGTCGGTGTTTCCAAAATTTAGTGCGCGCCTCAGCCCCCACCAATAGGCGTGACCAACAACCACGCCCCCAGAGATATGTTGGCGGGGCAACCAGCGCGCTGTATCCATGCAAAGGGAGTGTTAAATACAGAGGTCTCTCTCTGCCGCTATTTCCGTGTACACAGCAAGGAACGATGTGTGTTATGTTCATAAGGATAGTTTCCAGAAAACAGTAGATTTTAAGCGAGAATTGACGTCTGGTAACGGTTTAAGTAGTGTGGAATGTCAAAATGTAGAATCAAAAGTATATAAAAGTCTATCAATTATGCTTCATAGTGGCGCGTGTGTCTTTCTACACGATCTTCGTACCTCAGCTGGAAGGCTCAGCTTCTCCCCAGTTTCTTCAACTCTAACACCAAAGCCCCGTCCCTAGAAACCAGCTATTAATACCTTTAACCTAATCGTCCAGACCTTTGTCTCTGCAGTTTGCTGTAATTGGCTTTGCGGCTGAAACAGACAGATGGAAACTCGGGGAGGAAGGAGGAGGGGTGGGTCAGTGCGACTGGCGCTAATATCACCTGGGATGCAGCGCGAAAAGTTGTGGTAGGAGAGTTCACTTTTTGCAGACAGGGTCCCGCCCTCATGCAAACAGACTATGGGAGGACTAACCCCAAATGGTCGAATAATAGACCTCAGTTCACAAACCCTGCCGCCAAATGTTATTCAAATCTGAGCCAAAGACAGAGTAGATCTATGCTAGCCTAAATCTGTGCAGACCCATTCACCCCACAGCTAAACGAATACTGCAAAAGAATATTGTAGTGGATACCCTCACTTTCACTGTAAGTGAACTGATGTCTATATCTACCATTGAATTTGTTTAAGAGCAGCCTGCCCGGGGGGGGGGGGGGGGGGGGGGGGGGGGGGGGGGGGGGGGGGGGGCGCGGGGGGGGGGG
>JAQQZY010000005.1:43035571-43046712 GCA_030068375.1 Ostorhinchus rueppellii
AAAACAAGCATCTACTGTATAGCTACAGTTATATGTGTTTTACTGGTGAATCAGTGTTCCAGAACAGGGCAGTAGTCCCTTCTCCATTAGGCTTATATGCAAAACTTTACAGATAGTTGCTAAATGTCCAAAAAACAGAAGTACGTAATTGCTAGTTTTTTGATTGAATCACAAATGTGATGATTTGTTTATTTATTATCGCAAGATGACACGAGAAATCATTCCATAAACATGGTGAGGAAAGTAAATATTGTGTTGATTTACAGATATATTCATTATTATTATATATTACTCTTCTATTCCTTACTATATTAAAACATTTTTCGGTTTCCTGGTGCGTCTCTTCTTCTTCGCTTGTAACGTCTGTCCACATCCATTTTTTTTTTTTTTTTTAAATTCACATACTTGCGAAAAAATAAGGTCTTTCCATCGCAGTTTTGCATAATATACCAATTTGGCGAAACCGCATCTTGCCAGCGTAAAAACTTTAAATAAACAAATGAGAGTTTTGGTGAAATTGTCGTTTTTCCATTAGGTAAATTTTTATGTGCAAGTTATTTTTGCGATATTTGAGGGTCAATGGAAAACCAGCTAGTATTTCCATGTTCCCTGAATGTCCAAATGATTCATATCTGATGCCTCTGAAAAGCTGAGAAACTGCATTTGACCAGAATTATTTCAACGTATTGATAGGACTCGTGGTTTGAAAGTTAACATTTTAGTTACTCGTTCTAGTGACTATATCTTTGAGGGCTAACAGCGTATTCAGATTCAAAGTTGTCGATTTGAACAGATTTGGCTGATAATTCCAGTAAATAACTTGGAGTGTGAGCTTGGTGTGACTGGATCTCTAGTGCACTGGAGGTAATGCTGTTGACAGTACCGTAGGCAGCTTGTTTAAAAGAAGTTCAAGAAGAATAGTTTGGTGCTGGGCACAGATGATTGGAGGTGATGAGCTGTGGTGCAGGTTTTCGTCGAGGTCGTCCACTATCTTGAGCTTGATTCCGAGCAGTTGGCTGCAGCGCACGGTTGGGAGCGGCAGCAAACCCTGAGGGACTCCACCCCCATCTCGAGCCTCGGTCATTATCACAGTCGCTCCTGTCGTCTCCTCTTCCCAGCCTTCTGCACCTCTTTGATCGTACGAGCGTTGAATCTGTCCCCCTTTCTCTTCCCTCTCCACATTTAATCTGTCCTCTTCTCTCGGATTTCCTCTTTTTAATTCCTTTGCCCCTTTGCACACGGATATCCTGGATTTGATTCTTTCTCTCCTTCACACCCTGTTTCTGTCACTCTCTCGTCTCATTCTTCTCCTTTGTGTCCCCGCTTTCATCTTCCAACTTCTTTTCATGCCCTTGGGTCGTGTCAGTGTTGGATCATGAGTGTAGTATTTCAGAGATCAATGATGGTTGAAGATATTTCATTTAAAGTGTCAGATTAAATTAGGGAGAACCTGCGCAGATGAGGATTTAACAACCTTGATGGAGCGCAGTGATAGGCTCTGCTATCAGCATCCATTAGCTCCATTGTCATTTTAGGGGAAAGTCGTTTGATTAATCGGACCCTAACTTGTACCTGGAGGGACACCATCTGATGCTCTCATGGATTAATAATTATTCTTTTTAAATCGTTTTTGTAGCCTATCTCTGCTGGTTCGTGGAGTGTTCTGTGACTTACAGTGACCCATAAAAGTCTGCTCAGTTCGCAGACTACTTGTGGATGCTCAAAGAACTGGCTGGGAAGCGTTTTTGACACTAGCAAAGACTCCAAATTAAAGGCTGTTACAAAACTACAGGATAGAAGACAAAAGCGCTGGGTAATGAAAAGTGAGACTAGAGTACAAGAAACCAACGACTGTTTCCTCTGTTTTCTGGAGTTGGAGAAAAACGGTCCTGAATAGAATAAGGAATAATGAGAAACGCAAAACGAAGGCAGGAGAGGGTTATTCGTCACTAGTGAATGTTAAGGGCAGAGCGCTTCATGACACTGATGGCCTGTGAAGCTGCTCTAAGCGGAGGCTGAATGAACTTGTCATGACGGATAGCGTGCTGCGTCCCTGAGCAGCCTGGAACTGTGGGTAAATTCATCAGCCTGATGAGCGGGTGTAGTGTTAGCGCTTAAAAAAGTGAAGATGAGGATGTTTACTGCTGTCTGGAAAGAGGAAGGCAGAGATTGAAACAGGTGAATATTGTGAATTAAACATCTCAAGCACAAGTTTTGGCAGAGTCTACCGAACGCTGGTTGTGGATGTTGACATAAAAAAAAATATTATCTACTGAGTGTTGACATGTTTGCTCGGGTTGCTGTCAGGTTTTCTAAATTCAGCTACAGCTGTCTTGTGTCAGGTGTTGACAGAGTAGATAAGATGTTATTTAGGTGAAAATGGGTGTTTTTATTTTTTATTTGTATTTGATCTAATTTTTAAATATGAAAATAACCTTAAAAACAATGAAAAAACAAAAAAAAAAAAACCCCAAAAAGACTTTGATAATATTCAAAAAATTGTACAACATTTTTTTTAGGTTGAACCATAGAAAGGTTTTGGACACCCCATTCATTTGCAATCAATCAATCAATCAATCAATCAATCAATCAATCAATCAATCAATCAATCAATCAGTCAATCAATCAATCAACCCACCCACCCATCCATCCATCCATCAGTTAATTTATTACAAAATTATTACAACAGTCAAAATCTACAATTCATCCATACATTTTGTAACGGAACACCCCAGTATCAGTCCTCAGCTTATAAATGGGGGCCCTTAAACATGTAAAAAGAGACACAATTTACATTATAATCTTTAGTGAATTCAAATGTTCTCAATAATTACAAACATACCCTATAATCGACACCTTCTTAAAATAATCGGCTAAGTCATTTTTCCAGATTTTTCAGGAAACACAAAGAACTGAACCATTTGTTGAATATATGATATTTACTAACTATTTTAATCAAAGCATTTATAACAACAGATGCCTACTGACAGACAAACCACAAGGTCGGTCAAACATGGAACATGAGAGAATTTAATGACTTATGCAAATTGTCAAACATACCAAAATGACTTTGGCGATTATTTTAAGAGGTTGACGAAATATATGCCTGTCTGATGATGTGCCATTTCATTTCCTTTTCCTGAGTTCTACTGTAGTCAGCATTTTCCAATATTCTCAGATAATTTGATAGTTAGACATAAGGCTTTATGGGGCATAAATATTCAGTTTACATTATTTGTGTATCAGCCGTACGAGGTTTTGGGTCAGGCATATTTTTGAGGTAGCTCTGTTTGTTTATGTTTCCTTTTTTGTTTTGGTTCATTAGGCTGTATAGGGTTACACTACGGCATAGAGCAGCAACAGTTTTTACTTAAGATGCTTTTAAAATATATTAAAAGCAAACCCGGACCTCTACATGCGAGACTAAAGCTGGGACACTTCAGCTTACGTGTTTTTATACTGCATTAAGAATCGCGCTGAAGTCACTGGCCTCTGCCAAATAAAGTGCCGTTGTCCAAACCCATATGCTCCCTTCTGCACATGTGCTGTTCCATCGAGGTCAAAACTGGACGTTTCAGCAAAATAGTGAAACACATCCAGGCACAGTTTGAGGCAGAAATCAGAGTTTTGGGTGTGCAAAAAAAGAAAAAATCAGGGTGTGCACATGTTTTCCAGGCAGTCGAACAGCAGCAGATCACGGTTGATCGTATCAATCTATAGTCCATATACATAATAATAATAATAATAATAATAATAATAATAATAATAATAATAGATTTGACTTTTACTTCGCTTTACAAGTCACTCAAGGCGCCTTCACATTATTGATCCATTATTCAGTCACTCTCACATTCTCCCTCTGGTGGTGGTGGAAGTGTGGCTGTCATTTCACACCACCACCGAACATTCACACCAGTGTAAGTAACACTGGAGGAAAGGAGGGTGAAGTGTCTTGCCCAAGGACACAAGGGACTGACTTGGAGCGCCAACCTACTGGTCTACCACCTGAGCCATAGTCGCCCCATTTGAATCTCCCACTGGGATCGAATTTCAGGCCAATCAGATGCCTCCTTTCAAATGGTACATCAATTGACCAATCAGATTGGGGGTTTCTTGGCAAAATGTAGAACCATAAGTCAGTTGCTAGTTATGTACTTGAGACGATCTTTTGCTGTATTTTAGCGGAAAAAAAAAGATGGACTTACCTTAAATTAGGAACTGACAAGGTGAGGCACAATTCTACAGATATTCAGCTCGGCTTTGGCCAAGCTGTGAACTGTTGTTTTGGATGTGTTTTTCAAAAATTGGCCATGCAAATTGTGGCTGCACGGCTCGCTACCTAAAACAGTGCATCCAGGACATGACGTGGTGAAACTGTCAACAATCTGCTTTTGTTGTTTTCTCATGTTAAGAATAAACAAAGAAACTTTTGCTGGTATCTAAGCTATGGGAAGATATTGTGACCTCTTTATTTTCCAGAAATTATCCAAATCTTCAGATTTCTATGAAAGGTGATTCTTTTCTGTAATTATAAGGAAAATCCTAGTTTAGAATTTGTCTGTAATTTTGTTATTTTAATAACCAAATTTTATATCCACAAACACAAATATGCAACAACCATCCCCAATACTGCTCAGTTCTGTGCGGAATTTGATTCACTAATTGTAACTTATAAATCTCTGTAAAACAGAAAACAGATGATAAGGTTATGCAATTCCCCAGTCAGATAATTAACCCTTATCTTTTTCTTTTCTTTTTGTTTTGGTTTATTATCTGGTCTTTTTATTGTTGTGATTCTTATTTTGTTTGTTGGGATGTAATCTGTAATCTATATGTGCATGTTGTTTTTTTTCTGTTAAAACATTAAAAAAAGAAAAGAAATCGTCTGCATTTGTTTGTATCTGATGCAGCCACACCTTTTCAAAAACAAAAATGATTCTTTTGGAAAGTATTTCATGATAATATTTGACATGTAACATGTTAAGCTTGTTTCATAAACTTTTTCCCACCACTGTACAGTGACACCATTGTCTGAATGCAACACTTAAAACCCCCAGTGAATGAAAAATTAAATACTGTCCTTATATTAGGTTTAGTTTGTTTTTTGGGTATTTTTTGTAACATGAAACAGGTCAGTGTCGGCACCAACATCAGGTTTGATATATTTTTTAATCCCTCATTAGCATATTGCTGTGGCAGTGAAAGCAGCTCATTGGTTCATGGGTCAGCACCTCTCTGGAGGAGCTCCTCATTAATGACTTTTACTTTGGAACAGCTGCTCCAGCTCCAGGAGTCTCTGTTTCTCAGCTGGTCTCTATTTTAACCTTTTCTGGTCAGGAGAAATGCAAAAGTGTGTGCTTTTATTTGCCAGCAACATCCCACTTGAGATTCACACAAACCCACACACTGACAAACTGCTGAATGTGAAGCTGTTGAGTGAAAACATATTCTTGAGCTGTCGGAGCGCTCTGTGAGGCGTCCTTCTTTCCATCGCTACGTTTTCTCAACCTTTCTCAGGATCTTAACAGCTTAACTTTGACTCGGTCAGTTTGGTCCGTTTATATAAGTGTCTTTATATCAGTTTCATGCTTTAAATGTTTTTTTTTTTCAAGTATTTTTACTGAGCCATGAAATCTTATGTATGCATTGCAGTATTGTAACAGTGCTCATTTTCTTTTATTTCTGGAGTAAATGAATACAACACAATAGGGAACAACTTGGTCATAAGTTCTTAAACAGCGTAGGTATAAGGATTGTGTCCTGAGATTGTGATAGATCAATGCATACAATCTATAAAAATAACAAAAAAACCCACAAAAACAAATAACCAGACCAGGTAGACGACAAACACTAGTTCCTATCTGCCCTTCCCTATAACCTTACCCAATTACTCAAACCATCTATGCTTTAAATGTTTTAATCATTAACTGGCACGCAACCTAATTCATCCCTGATAGAATCTGATGTTAATACAGTCACGGCAAAAATGATTAGACCACCTTTATTTTCTTCAGTTTCTTGTTCATTTTAATGCCTGGTCCAACTAAAGGTACATTTGTTTGGACAAATATAATGATAACAACAAAAAATAGCTCTTAATAGTTTAATTTCAGAGCTGATATCTATCCATTTTCCATGTTTTCTTGATAATAACTCTTCTGCGCTCAGCTAAGAGCTTTAGCCCAGGCAGTGAGCTAAACATATGGCTTCAGTAACCACTCGTGAAGCATTCTCCAGTCTGATCCATTTTACTTTGTAAAACTGCGAGAGAAGAATCACAATACACAACGTTTAGTTTCCGTGTAAAAACATACATTCACACTTATTTCTATGTGTAGAATAACCAACCTGAGGTCTTAACATTAGCAATATATTAGCAGTATTTTGACTAGCAACCACTGTACTAAACGATAGCATCAGGTATACTGAGTGCACGGCGCCTTCAATAACACGAAACACAAAATAGAAACGCTAGTAAACATTCCTAATTAAGCATATTTGATTTAACTTACAGATTATGCCTTTGACAAGCGCAAAAGTTAAGGAAGTAGACAGACTCGACCCAGGAGCGATGTGTTTTCATACCCTGCTGCACTTTTATCTCCTGCTTGATGCACTTCCTGCTTCCAACATACCCCACTAAATGGCAGTGTAAGATTAACAACAAACTCAAAATCACTCGATTCTCTTAAAGGAATACTCCACCCAAAAACATTTAAACAAGTAAATATCTGCCCAGGTAATAGCCTCGTTCGAGTTTGCATTATGATTTGTAGTTGTTCTGAACACTCGGCTCCCAAGATATATTTAGGAAAAACAAATAGATGTCCCAGTCCCTCTTTTTGGAGGACATGCTAACTGACATCGTAAGTTTACAGCAACTGCGCTATGCTAAAGCTAAAAGTGCTGCTCTTAAACAGAACAAAACAGGAAGATTACTGAATTTTAAATACATGTTACACACTGTTCTAACTCTGGGAGAGGCTGTGACTGACTTAATTTCATTTTTGGGTGGAGTATTCCTTTAAAGGTGCAGTAACCAGATTGTCTGTAGACTGAAAACTTGAATCTGTTAGAAAATAAACCTCCAGAAAAGGAATAAAATAACACAAAACTGAGGGACAGAATAATAACCAAAATCCCTTCAGTTCTTACATCCATATCTATGGCATTGTACTGACAAAAACTGTGCTTTTATTCATTCCATGTTTTCTTTTCTGTCTGTTTTAGTCACATGATACACACAGGAGTTAGGACTGGATTGCATAACCATTGTTTTTGATGACTTTTGATGGTCTAGTAATTTTTTTCTATGATTGTACATTACTACGATTAAAGCAGCGTATGACTTTCATCACACATCTGGTCAAAAATTCACACAATACATCAGTATAAGAATTTATTTATCTGAGAAGTCCAGTCAGATACAATGAAACACCTGAAATGTAAACTCCCATCATTTTGGTTGGTTTGAAAATCACGCAATCTTCAATGTTTGTTTACGAGCCAAGACAAGCTGAGTAGAGATGTGATATAAATTTGGAAAATGAGGTTGAGATTTCAGAGAAGACCAAAACAAACATGGTGACAACAAGCAACAGAAACAGGGTTGTCCCCAGATAATGGAACAGCGGTGCTGTGCCAGGGTACTGCTAGCTTAGCGCCGCTATAGTCATTTTCAAATTTTTTCTATTTTCCCCCAATAATTTTGCTAAAATCTACCGAAATCCATCAGGTTTGCAGGGATCCGCTCCATTTTCTAGCACCAGGTTGTTTTTCCTTTGAAATCTTGAAATCTTGCAGAGTTGTGTCTATCGTGAGGTTTTAGCATGAGACTTTCTTCCGGTAACCTTCCCCCCCTAGTATAAATTTTTGGGGAGAACCCTGAGAAGTGTGTCAGCTATCAGGTCAGAAGACATGGATGGAATTACATTTTTTTAATAATATTATCTTTGTTGCTACTGCATGGAATTCCCATTCCCACAATGCACTATGCAACAAAATTTCTGAAAAAGCCCAAGTGAGGTTTCATTTTTTTTATGTAAACAAGCGGACTGTGTTTATGATGGAGTCATCTTTGAAGTTGTTCACCATGAGGGAAGTGGTTCAGGTGTGTAAGCACGGAAAGACTAATGGATTAGTGATAGTTAGGCTATCGCTCCGGTTTTACAAATTTGGGGGAAAAAATTGTGATGAAAGTCATTGCTTTGAGGAGTGCTGACCTGAGAACTGTCAACAGAGTTTTCCTTTTATGCCCTAAACGCCCACAAACAAGCTACGTCTGAGTAGCTACAAGAAAAGAGAGCATGAGAATAGACTTGATGCTTGATGAAAGAGCGAATTACTTCTGCTCAGTAAGTGAATCGATGGGGCAGACGGTCCTTTTTCAGCCCTGGATAATGTGTTAATATGACACATCAATACCATGCACCGCACAAATAGCATGAATCTGCATTTTTAAGCTGTTTGCTAAAAGATTGATAATCCATCTCTTTGGAAGTGACAGGCTGAGAGCAAGGTAAGGAGAAATATCCTCACTTGGTTCTTATTTACATCACGCTCATTCATCTCCAAACTCATCTAGGCTGAGTTTGACATTGAAATGACTGTGTATTAAACACAGAGAAAGGAGACCGGGCTATGTATCTCGCTTTTTTTTTTTTTTTTTTTTGCCTCCTCTTAACAGCAATTCGGGAATGATGAATGGCGTGCTGGTTTAATGATCTTGTAGCAGAAAGGCAAGTGCTGAAGCAGGCACATTACATGCTAACTGCAGGGCGATGAAGATAGACTTCCCGGAAGCCTGCAGCAGTCACACGAGATCCCGGCACCTCAATTAAAGGCATGATCTGTAGAGTGAAGAGATCTGATGCGGGACCCCCCTCTACACCCACATACAATACACCCAAACCCTCTTGACTACATCCTCTTTCTTTTTTGTTATGATGATTATGTGCCGGGAGCAGAGTTTTGCATTTGTTGGGACTCCCGTAGGGTTTGTCACTCATAGCACACATATACATCCTTCCTATTCTTGGAAATTATGAGGGCTGATTTACATTTTACAGGCTTTTTTTTTGTTCCTCCAAGCTTCGTCTTCAACATAAAGCTCTGCGCTGTTCTGTCTTGGCACGACTACCTCCCATCACAGGTTCTTATCTCATGGGAACTTCAAACCAAATTAGAAATACATCTCTATTTGGACCTCTAATGTGATGATAGTGCCAATCCTTAGCTGTGTCCTTGTGCTGTCTGTCGTATTCAGTATGGAAAGATACAAGTAAAGCCTGAAGACTGAGTGAAACATTAATCCCCTCCTGCAGCATTTGTATGTTGCACAATGCAACGTGTCATTATGAAAGAATGAAATCTTCTGCGTGCCTCAGAGGAGTCCAATGGGTTTGGGATTGGTTTTGTTTGTACGTGCAAGTTTGTATATGAAATTAGTGTTTGGATACATTTTTACCCAGGCGACTATCTGTGTGTGTGTGTGTGTGTGTGCAATTCTGCTTAAAGAAGCAGCAGCCATGTGTGCGGATATGTGTGCACGCATGTTTCCGAAGATTTGGCCGCAGCGTCTGCCATGGAATGTTGCTGACACAAAGGGAAGGCAACCGCTTTTCCTGCTCGTACAACAATCAGCATGGCATCAATCGTACCGTCAAAGTGGTGGTGGGTTAGCGCTAGGGTTTAGCCGCGGGTAAACTGAACTGATCTCGCATGAATCATGAGGTTTCGGGGGTTACACTGTATGAGTTCATGTTAGGTTAGTGACGCCACATGTTCATGCCTCAGTGTGCATGTAAAAGATCAGCGCTTGTAGGTGGAAGATGAGAACCGCTGTATCGACGTGGAGGAAACCAGTGGATGCTACGTGAAAAATCACTGAGTTGTCTTTTTGAAGTCTCAGTACTTATTACATTGTCTCACTGCTGTGGGAGAACGTGGACTATAATGTATTAGAAAGAGCAACTTTTTTTTTTTTTTTTTTTTACTGTGGAGAGTGTGTGGAGGTAGATAAAATGCAGACCATCACATGGGACCCAGATTAATGAGAAGTGTGTTTTTTGTAAAGCACATGACAGATGCAACGTGGACCGACTATGTAATGCATTCTTTTATAAACTTTGAGTCTTTGAAAATGAATTTAGAGCAGAAAGGATCAGTTGATCTTCCTGTTCCTGCATGGTGCTGATTCGGTTTCTCACCATGTACATTTCAGTTGGCATATTTTACACAGCATTTTAACCACTGTAAAATATTGCCAAATAACAGAGTTTGCGTGTTATTTATTTTTTGGGCATCAATTCAGCATCAGCCATTGGGAGACTGGTGATGAACTGCCAGCTGGTCTCTACACCGGTCAGTCAAGAAACTGCAAAGCACAAGCTCCACTGCCTGAAAGACACTGATCATTTCTTAAAGGAAAGAGCAGAATAGACATTAATATTCACCTGTTTTAGTGCATTGAATTGCAGCCTTTTGGTCTCTTCTCTATTCTCAGACGCTGGTATCACACTTGTGGTTCAATGAATCATGCAGCATCTAATGGGTAATTTAACTGTTGATTGATTTTTGTTTTCAGTTGTCTGCAATTAATGTTTTTTTCATCATTGTGAAATCTTGAGTTTGTATAACGTCATAGAGTCCAAGGAGTGTAACGGTAATATTACATATTCTGTATTCTGCATATATTCAATGTCACATTAAAGGAATAGTTGAGCTTAGAGTAGAGAATAGTTAAGGCCACTAATCCACAAATGAAACTTTTAGAAAGACACGGATCGTCTCATTTCTTGATTATATTAGAGGACTCGAATTTTTTCCACTATAGGAGTAAGATCAAAAACTTTGTTCACTATTAGCTAAACAAAAAAACTTTAGCATTTAAGACGCTGGAATAGAAATGGTCAATTACGGTGTTTAACAAATATATTAGACCACCTGTCATGAAAACAAGAAAACAAAAATAACTTCATAGTTTATCAAAAACTGGTTTCAAATTAAAATTTTCATTGTTATTCCTACAGAAAATGACCAATTGGAATTACAAAATAGTCCATATTGACAAATAATCCCCATAAATGTCCATATTTAGTGTGTCCACCTTTGGTGCAGATAACAGTTTACATTTTTGCTGC
>JAQQZY010000005.1:43155586-43170588 GCA_030068375.1 Ostorhinchus rueppellii
ATCCATCCATCCATCCATCCATCCATCCATCCATCCATCCATCCATCCATCCATCCATCCATCCATCCATCCACACATTATTGTTGATTTGAGTCGGAGAAACTCTCTTACCAGTGTAATTCTTTGTGACATGAACCCACAAAGGAAAGAATTACCTGCTGTTTACCATCAGTATGTTGACACCTTTTTTAGATCCCCAGACAGCCTTTGGCTTTTTAAGTGTCTGTTTTGGGCTTCTCTGTCCCAGGAGGAAGACTTGCATTTACATGTCATATAGTACATCATGAGTTTTCCCCTCTGATTCCTTCTTACCTTCTTAACTCTTAATGTGTCATTTTTTTTTAACACTGTGCTCCAACATTTGCAAAAGTGTGCAGCATTTCTTTTCTAACATGATAAATCAGAACAAAAACTCCTCCGTTGAGGGCTCTTTAGTCTCCGACAGCTTTAACCTTGTAAGCTGTTGTTTTTGTATCCCAGGATAGAGGACAACACACATGTCACACATCATGACTGGTTCCATCAAACCCCTGCTCGGCGCTTAAGTGCCTTTCAAGCACTTTTCTCCCTGGTATTCCCATCATTATTGACAGACCTCAAACAGCTTCTTTAAAGACAAGACTGACTTGTTTTCTCTCAGATTCTTAAGCACTGTGTTGTCTGAGAGAAAACTTTAAAGTGGCTTTGCGTGTCTTTTCACACTGTGAACCAATTGGTTTCCCGACATTTTGTATAAATGTGGTCTGACTCTTGGGAGTGACTGTGTGGGCGGGGCCTTAAGGACTAGTGATAGAAATTAGGATTCTCCTTTGTCTCTGCTGTTTTTGGGGTTTTAGGATAAAGCTGCCCAATTGAGTTTGAGGAACTGAGGAACGGGGCAGAGGTACCTTCCTGGGGGAATATGAAAAATGTGAACAGTTTCGACAGAGTTGACTTGCCTTTATTCTGATGGGTAACACATTTCAGAATACTGTTTTTGTGCTCACATTTGCCTTAAAGCCCTGCTGTATTCAGTAAACTTTCAGTCACACTGTGTAACAAGTCCATTGAGATTTCTAAGGGGCACTGCTGTGCACTGCAGAAGGTAGCATTCGGTTTGTAGCTGAACAAATCACTGCCAGGATCTGCAAAATGAGACATCTTAAGCTGTCTATGTTGGAGGAGCTCAAACCACTGTCCCCTAGTTGCCTCTCAAACCACAATAACAGTGTGTAGAGAATGTGTACACAGAATAACAACTGTGACATGATTATTGCTTTTGTGTTTTGAGCGTCTACTCAATTTAAATTATAAAATTTGTGTTTTCTTTTCTCTTTTAGGAGCTTTTTAGTGCTGCTGCTGCTGTGAATATCTCTCTACTGAAAGGAGGCGCAGGAATGGAGAAGATGTAAGTTCAATTAAAATCTTCCTCTTTTCCTCAATTATCCATTCCTTTTCCATGACTTGTTTCTTTGTACCTGCTAGGCTTTAAGATGTTAAGGTTACACATCTATAAGCAGCTCACAGTCACTGCTTTTCTCAGTTTGAAAACGTCAGTTGCATGCAGGTAGACTCCTTATTAAACTGTAAAGACCCAGTGTTACTTATGTGGTAGTTCCAAAATAGATTTTTTTTTTCTCTATATTTAACTCTTCTTAAGTGATTTATTACCACTTATTATTATATTTTCCTCTGCATTTTGCTTTTTTCAGTATAAATCATGTATTTTCCAATATTAAAATGACTGATAATGTAGATGTTCATAAAAGCTCAGGTTAAAGTTGAGGAATATCATATCTAGCTAGCTAGCAAGCAAGTAATTAGCTAAGTAAGTGAGTAAGTAAGTAGCCGGCTACTTACTTCCTTACTTACTTTGCTACTTACTTACTTAACTGGTAATAAGATGGACCTGTTCCCGGTGAGGGTTGGACTCTACCAGGGCTGCCCTTTTTCACCAGCTCATGTTCATAACTTTTATGGACAGAATTTCTAGGCACAACAGTGGTGGAGGGGGTTGAGTTCTGTGGCAGGAAGATCTCGTCTCTGCTTTTTGTAGATGATGTGGTCCTCTTATGTTCATTTAGCAGCGACCTCCAGCTATAAGAGGGGGACTTCGCTGCCAAGTGTGAAACGGCTGGGATGAAGATTAGCACCTCCAAGTCTGAGGCAGTGGTCCTCAGCCAAAATAGGGTAGAATGTCCACTCTGGGATGGAGAGGAGGTTGTGCCTCAGGTGGAGGGATCTTGTTCACGAGTGAGGGTAGGATGGAGCGGGAGGTCGACAGGTGGATTGAGGTGGTGTCTGTAGTGATACGGATGCTAAACCAGTCCATTGTGGTAAAAAAAAAGGAGCAAAGCTGGAAGACCAAGGTCTTGATTTACAGGTTGATCTATGTTCTGACCCTCACCTATGGTCATAAGTTCTGGGTAATGACTGAAAGAATGAGGTTGCAAGTACAAGCAGCCGAAATAAGTTTCCTCTGCAGGGTGGGTGGGCTCAGCCTTGGATAGGGTGAGGAGTTCGAATATCCGGGAGAGACTCAGAGTAGAGCCACTGCTCCTCCATGTCAAGAGGAGCCAGTTGAGTTGTTTCGGGGCCTGGACGCCTCCCTGGGGAGCTGATTTTGAGCATGTGTGTCCAGGAGGATACCTTGGGGCTGACCCAGCACACACTAGAGGGATTATATCTTTGGGCTCGCCTGAGAATGCCTCGGGATTCCCCCGGAAGAGTCTGGGGAGAGGCTGCTGCACCCAGGAATAAGACCCGGATAATTGGATGAAGATGACGAAACTGAAGATTTTGAATAATTCCAACAGTTTATTTCTTAGCGTGGGTTTGTCGTAGTCTGAAATCAGTATAATTCCTAAACCAAACCTTCTAACTTTAAGAGTCTTTGTGAGAATAACAGAAATATCAGATGTGATGTTTAAGCAGGTGTGATGTCATTTGGAATGATGAAGAAAATGTCCTTTACAACCGCAACCGATTTAGTTTGATTTAATTAACTCTCCCTGCAATGGTTAAAGGTCTGCAATGATGAATGTTGCGCTGCTGGCTTAATACTTAACATGGATTCCTGAAAGTGTAAACATATAACCCTCTTTTGAACACAAGTAATTGCATTGTCAGTCAAGGTGGTAAGCTGATCAACATTTCTTGAAAGCGTAATATGCAACCTGAGAGCTGCAGCTCATGGACTGAGAGTTGGTTGTATCAGTTAGGTTGGTGCCTGGCATTATTTCCACCATTTTTTTTTCTTAGATTGCAGGTTTAATCCTTGTCTGAAGTTGGTGTTTCCATAAAAAACTAATTGTCCACATAGTAATTTTAAAAAAGGCTGGAATCTTTCACCACATTTAAGATCATTATTCAGTATCTCGTATGATTTTGTCTTCATGATGAAACTGGTCATTGAACTTATGATAACCAGTTTTTATTAAATGCATTTTTAAATTTTTTATGAAAGCAAAAACTGTTCTGTTTTCTAAAATGTTATAGTCTGGTAGACAACAATTAAAAAAGACAACAACTGACAATGACTTATTTATTGTGAATCCCTATTTTGTTATCTTCAGTTAATAGTGTAAAAGATGTTAATATTTCCATCAGTTTTCCAACTATACTTCAGTTTCAATGCAAACAAATATCAGTTTATTGTAGTGTAGTATTAAGTGTAATCGGTTGTAGTGGATGATGCAAGCATTTAGTAGTAAGTAGTTTTTTCATTGATTGTTTTTTGTTGTTTTAATCAGTGTAGTCCTCTCCTATAGCCCACTGTGGCACACTGACGGTACTTTGAAGACGCTCCACTCCAGTCTACTGGCGCACTTCATCCCTCTCCTCCCATCATGGTGTTCCTACTGGTGCCTCCACATGCTGCCTCTCCGCTCTTTGTTCCACTTCGTCGGGGTGTGTGCCCGTGTGTGTGTGTGAATGTGAGTACACCAAGAGAGCAGTTTGAGGATGGGTTGGATCTCTCTGTCTACTCCCCCACCCCTCTTCCCTGTGCAATGGGAGGGCGTATGCTTGTGTGTCTGTCAGAAGGAGTGTTTGATGTTGTTGAGTGTAAGCCTGCATGGCATGTGTATGTCTGCACTAGTGTGTGTGTGTGTGTGTGTGTGTGTGTGTGTGTGTGTGTGTGTGTGTGTAAATGAAGAAAGAAGAAGTGTGTGAGTGAATCTGCAGGGTTGTGCTGTGTGGGAGTATGCTCAAGTGTAAAAAGAGAGAACAAGCTAGAGAGGAAAACACACTCATATGTTGTGTGTATGCAGATATTCACGTTTGTTGCATTCCTCTGTAGGTGTGTGTAGTTACCCCCTCCTATTCCCCTTCTTACACACGTATACATGCAACTCCTGGGAGTAGCATGTTCATTATTCTTCCTAAAAGAACCATTAAAATTTCATCAGTGCAATGCAATCTGTAGCAGGGCGGGGGGTAGGAGTGTGTGTAGGAGAGAGAGAGAGACGGTGAGGGGAGGGCACTTGCATCCTCCACTCATTCACCGCTGCCTGCCTTCATGCCTCTCTCCTCCTCCTCCTCCTCCTGCTTTTCTTCTTCATCATCTTCTCCTTCTTTTTCTGTGGTGGCTCCATTCCCTCGCGGAAAGCACGCTGATGCACAGATTACGACTTCTCTCATGATGTGAGCTTCACGCACCCCTCCCCGCTCCTACTCCCTCCGTTCCACTACTACTACTACTGCTACTACTACTACTACTACACCTTCGTCTCACACGCACACAGTCACAGGAGGAGGTTTTCCTCAGGCTAGGGGAGGAAAGCATCCAGGACAGAAGGGTTAAGAAGGGGCACTTGGATGTGTTTCAGAGAAATCATTTGATCCTTGCTGCAGGTGTTTTTGGAGATGTGATGCACAGGACGCTGGGTCAATACTCAGAGGATTTACAGATGGATCCTCAGTGGGATTTATTTTCACCTTAAACTGGCTAAAAATGTTAAGGTGAGCCTTTCATTTACATTGCCGTCTCTGCTTTTGTTTGGTGACTTTTGTTGGCTAACTTGTTGATTAGCTTAAAAGGAAACCATGTGCTTTATGTGCCTCCTTTAGAACCAACTTCTCAGAGTTTTATGTTTTCCCCTTCCGCCCTTTTTCTTTAATTAGACTGACGCTGCTTGCCGCTCCAGTGTTTCTTGTAAAGGAGTGAGTCTCATTAGTGCTACACTTTTCTGTGCTGATCAGAAACTCTGGGAAATTAGCAGCAGTCTTTAAAGGGTATGGGAAGTGAGTGAGCCCCAGACCTCGTACCACCATCCCGTATGTCGCTTTGTTTTACCAGCAGGCGCGTGAGGCACCGTCTCTTAGGTAGATCTGATGGCGCTAATTGTGTACTAATTGGGTTGCCCCTTCAACCATGGAGGATTTTGCTTTCTTAGCTGCTTAGAGGTGCAGATGAAAGAGTTTGTGTGGTGGAGTGTGCATGTGAGAAAGGGAAAGAGCGCTAATCTCAAAGCTCTGTGAGTGTGTGCATGTCTGGGTAGGGCCAAGCCTGTGAACGTCTGTAGGAGTGTGAGAGTCTCGAGCCAGTGTGTGTGTGTGTGTGTGTGTGTGTGTGTTATTGATGTGTGTGAGCCAGTCTGTGGAGGTCTTCTGTGATGGATGGTGACTGACAGAGGGTGTGAGGTGTGTGAAGGAAGAGGGGAGGTGGTGGGATGGGGGAGGGTGTTGGGAAGAAATGGGGAAACCGGTTTCCCGTGTGTGTGTGTGTGTGTGTGTGTGTGAGTGAATGTCACTGGTAGAGCCGTACATCACAGACCAGCTAATGGAATACCAGAGTCTTGAAGGGTCCTCTCCAGCCTCTCCTCCATCACCACACCTTAGCGCTCCCTACAAACAGGTTTCTGGGTGGTGTGACACACCACAGGGCATTCAGTTGGTGTGAAAGTGATGAAACACAATCAGTTTTTTTACGGCCAAATAAATTCAGAACCTTTTGCCAACACTGGTGGATACTGGAGGCTATGGCACCTGTGCTTAAAGTCTCAAGATTCAATATAAAATAAAACGAGTACAAACCAAAGGCAGCTAACACAAATAGACAAACCTTGGTTTTGTTATGGTCTGCACAGTGAAGGGATCACATTAAAGCTGATGCACATGAAGTTGTCAACAGCACAACCTGCACATTCAGATATCTATGTCACCTGAAGAGTCACCCCTATAGACTTTTTTGTATTACACCGGTGTTATCACAGAATTCACCCCTTAGATCCCTGTTGTGTCTCAGCAAAAATCTTCCCCTAGTTTCCATACACACCGTCTAAAGAGGAATGTCTGAAGAGGCACAAAATTACATTTCAGTAACAGATTCCTGACCTGTGTCCACTGTACAATGAGTTTGGATCCATGAGGCAGTAACTGCAGGTTTTGTTTCCAGACAGTATTCTGCTAAATCTAAAACTTTTTCCACCATTATTCTTATGAATTGAGAGTAATGCAGTATTATAAAAGATATTCACCAAAGGAAAATAAGTAAATGAACTGTTTTTGTACTTACTGTGGTTGTCGTGACTGTGGTGACAAAGTTGTGTTTTTGTAAAGACACTTGTATTGATGGATGCTTTCTAATTTTAGACATTCTGCTGTGGTACTTGGCACTTGTTGACACCCTGTATGCTACAGTGTCAGATAAAGCAGTTTTATGGATAAAATGAAGCACTTGAAGTTGTTCCTAATTTTCTGTGTGATGGATTATATACATTTGAGCAAAGTTGAACTCCCTGCACAGCTGCTGTAATAAATGTGTGGATATTTATCTTGTCATGACAGTGTCATCGATGTGAAGTAAAGATTTTTATCACAGCCCCGCAGCTTGAAAATGTTGAAAACATTGCTGATTAATTTTCCGTGGATCTACTAATGAAATAACTTGTCATTGCAGCCAATTATTCCAATTATTTTCAAACATGTTCATGTTCATTTTACTGTGAGAAAAGGTTATAACACTCCACTGAGAAAAAACTTTTGTATTCTATGTGCAGAACATAGACTGTATATAATGAGTGGACACACTGGTTTGTCAACTGCTGTTTTGGAGCCACTAGTTTGTGATAGGCGAAGCCATGTTGGCTCTTTGGAGTCAGACATGACCATATATGGACAAAAGGGTGGAGCATCACCTCACTGACTGTGTCAAACTTCATCAGCTGTTGAATGTCAAAGTAATTCCATTGGTTGATTGACTGGGTGACTGGTTGGTTGGTTGGTTGGTTGGTGAAACCTATTAACCATGTCTGTGATCCATGAAGGGGAAAAAGCATTTTGGTAAAGTAAAAGAAACTTGATTGTGCTGTTGATCAAAGCCCAACATGGCAGACATCAGCACCTTTCATTTCATTTGAAGACAAACCGCCAGAGCACGTATTAGAATGTCCAGATAAAAGCACTAAGACTGAAAAGAGTTCTGTAAAATACATTACTAATGTAGTATTTTTAGAGAGAAGTTCTTTGTAAGTCTATGGAGGCCAGGGCTTTTTGGAGCCAATCCCAGTGGCCGTCAGTGGTATTCCAGCTATATGACCTCTGTGTTGGCTTTATTTTGGTGTAAATGGATGAATTTAATCCAGCTGATGGGTGGAAACACAACTGATATATGTGCATATTTGAGCACATATTAGACAAGGAGGTGTTCGAGGGTACTGGGTGAATGCATTCTGTGTGTTGGGGAAGTCGACACTGGTTATTTGACAAACTGAACCACTGGTGAAGCCATCAGCTGGTTTGGATCAGGCTGAGATGGCTCACTTAACACCACTGTGACCTTTACCCACAGCATTCTAGAATGAGTAGGAAAGGGTTTAAGGGAACTGAAACACAACAACTGGTATTTTCACATGATATACATGAAGAAAAGCATAATTCTGATTATTATATGAATTTTTTACCCTGAAATCTCATTCAATCTCAAACACTGACACTTTAAATACATATTTATGGCTGTTAATTTTTATGTCCTTATTCTAACTAATTTGTTTATCTCTGTTATCCTAGTGTGGATGAAGCAGGTTCAGAAGATACATGAATTAATTTGTTTATCATCACATTTAAATCATCTTTATGATCTGGATTATTGTTAGTGAGGCAGCGTCCCCTATTATCCAGTGCTACTGTTCTTCATAGTTATTTTTCACAATTGTTTAACTATTCAATTACATTTTTAAATTTAACAGTAAACTAGCTGATGTTCTGGTGCATGTGGATATGGGACTTTCTGGCAAAAAGATTCTTTATGAATTTCAAGGTTTTTAGAGCTGCAGCAAAGTGTCAGGCAATCCTGAAAGCTTTTTTTTTTTTTTTTACAAGCTAGGCTTTAAACTGCTGGTAAATGTGAGCCCTTCCTTCCTGGAAATGTCACTGCTGTTGCTTTAGAATCCTCCAGAATCTCTCAATCTGTGTGTTTTGCATTGAACACCTGCCTGATCGCTGTGAAACTCCTGATGATGGTTGACTTTGACTGCTGTTAGAAACACATGTTTTTCGAACTATTGCCTGCATTTCCATCATGCATAGCCGGCACCCCTCACCCCCGTCGAGGTGTCCCTCCCCCAACACTCCCTACCCCGTTGTGAACACGAAACGATGATGCATTCGGCAATCAATGGTTGTAACAGTGCTGTGCTGTTATCCCTCATTTCTGCTGGGGCCTCAGTGTGATTTAGTGAGGCTCCTGAGGCTCAATAACAGCTCACTGCACCGCTGGGGGGAGGGAGATTGTGCATCTGTGTGTTTTTTATTTTGTGCGTGTATTTTAGTTGTAAGACAGTGTGCACTGGTTGTCAGCATGTGAAGATGGGGGACTATTACGCATGAGTGCAAAGTGATTTAAGAGCGTCTACATGAGACAAAATGCTTAAATGTCTTTTTGCACACAGCCTGGATTCACCCTTCTGGGAATTAGTTTGTATGCATCAGAATGTGAGTTTGGCTCCTATTATTTAGCAGACAGTGTGTTTTATTTAACAGGGCACTCCCTGAAACATCACTTTCCTGTGATGACATTTTAAATGGAATGAAATTGGGCTGCATTCAGGTTCCAGCAGTATATCACTTATGCAATTACAACATTCAGAAACCTACTGGTAATAAAAGTGAGGTTTATGAAGCACAAGCAAGCAAGGCTGTGGAACACACTAACGGAAGAAGCCTGTGCTGTGGATAGAGGATCCTTTGTGAGCTGAAGAGGGGGGTTTCATTTTGCCACTTTAAGCCAATGGCCATGGTCAACTGTCCTTTTTGTGGACGTACGTATGCATGCATTTCACAGGCATACATGGGAAATTATCTGGCATCTGTATAATAAATCAAACTCTCAATTGCAATAATATCTTATTGAGATTTTACAGTACATTCGTGATCTAATTTCTGTTCTCTTTTCTCGCTGGAGTCAGTGGTGAAAATCTTTAAAAAAAAAAATGAAGACGTGACCATCTTTCCAACTTCTCCTCCACCATCCTTCCCTCTCCCATGATCCACCACAGCCATAATGAGATTTGATGTTAATCCCGACACAATATCACAAGATTACGTGTCCCCATAAAGCCGCTGACGGTGGAGAATGAGCTTGGCATGTGCAGAGGAGGCTTGGCTGTGTGAAAGCACATTAATGTAATCTTAATGTAATTGGGTGGTAATGCAGCCTGTGTTTGGATGAATGGAAGAGCTGAAACACAGGATTAAAAAAAAAAAAAATTCCTTTGTCACACTTTGTGTCAGAGGAGCCCAGGTGTAAATCACCACAAGAAAAGTAAAGGGAAATAATGAGAGATCACCTCCAAAGTGATGTCAAATTCTTGCACTGAAAAAAGGACGGAGAAGAAATTGTAAATAATGAACAGAGTGAAAAAACAAAGGCAGGTGAAGACGCAAAAAAAAAGAAAACAAGGAAAAGGACACGAGGAGGGAAAAAAACTTGACTTCTTTTATAAACCTATGTTGTTTTAAGGTTCATAACTATAAATTATAGGATAGAATGATGTTCACCTGCTGTAAGTATGTCTGTTTGATTAAGTTCAATTCAGTTTTATTTACACAGCATCAATTAACAACAACAACAAATTAAAAACCTTACAATGTGAGTAAAACACACTCTCTATATCATGTTTTATTCTTAATATACAGACAAACATATGGTACACTGTTTCTGTAAGATTATTTATTTGTTCTGTTGTTTTATTTCAGTCTGAAGAACAAACGCAGTCCTCAGATCCATCCAATCCATAGATCCAACAATCACTCCATGAAACAAAAATGTATAACACAAGCTTCACTAATTAAATCATTCATTTTTGCTTTCAGACTGGAAAGGAGTAGGCTGAAGCTTTCTGCTTATTAAGTGAGTCACACTATTAGAGATTTCAGCTGTTTTTATTTCAGCAAAAGTTAAATTGCATGACTCATAGATCAACGTGTATTAAAATTATCTCAAAGATTTTTAAAATTTTTAGTGTCACATCCACTAAAAGATTACATGGTTTTTGTTAGTGAACGGGTACAAATGAAACAAAAATATAATTCACAAAGTATAAGTAAAGGGTCTTATTCAGTGTCAGATGAACACTGATATTGCACATGTATAGATGTGACTCGGGCGTTATTTCTACATTCTGCCCAAAATCAGCCCCTTTATAAAGAAGTAAACCTTTTTGCACAAAACAATTGAAGGTCTGTGCAAATTGCCACATGCACTTTGGTGCTGTTACTACCTGCAGAAAGGTGGCGCTAACTGAGCACAAACTCACCTCTGAGTTCGTATCTCTCTCTCTGTCTCTTTTTCATTACATTATGAAATAATTGAATTAATGTTTAAAGATATGTCACCAAGTCTTTAGTGAGATAATGAAGGGATCGGGTCGTTTTGAGTTTTATTTGAGTTGTATCCACTTAAATAGAAAAAGCTCAGACAGAATTAAGCTTCACAAACACTTCACCGTATAATCCTGCCCTTCTAGAAAGAGCAGTCGCACAACAAACAACATTAATGACTGTCAGATCCAGACTGATCTGCTGTTAATGAAGTTAATACTGCTGTGCTGTGTTTGTAATTGCATTCAAATGCACCCCCTCCACAGACACAAAAAGAAAGAACAAGGCAAGTGCTTATGATAGTATATCATTAGAGTAAAATGTATTAACAGATTCCTCAAATTGAGTTGATTGCAGTGCAAATACTGTGCAATTCCCTGCATAATTAGCAAGTGCAATCCATTCTTTGTAGATTTGTATCTTGAAGTTTACATAGTTAAAAGTATATACATATTCAATGTTAGATATGGGCTTTCTTATTAATGTGCTTTTGTCTTTTGCTCGACTTCATTTTACAAGTCTGTAATCCAGCAGTTATTAACAGAAGCTGACGTCCTCACAGCTTCCCTTCTTATAATGTTTAGTTTTTTTTCTTTTTTTTTTTTTTTTTAGATTTGGAATTGTAACTAATCTTGCTATGTATGTAAAAGGGAAGTGAGTAGAGGTGCAGACAAACACTGCTTTAGCTGTTAGGGTCCTGACATCATTCTTGATTCATATTGCTGTCATCGCAAAACACTGGCGTCTCTGGAAACAATAAACAGCACAGAGCCAAGAAGATGTCAGGCTCAGGCAAGTGTGTGGAACAAAACAAACAACACAAAATTGACATGGCAACATGCACTTCTCAGACTAATGAGCTGATGCTTCCTGTGTCAGACTTCACCTTCACAATAGTGATTACCCTGTTAAAGAGATCCAGGATACCTGCAGCCATATGTACTTGATGCAGCCTCTTTTTACTCTGTTTCCGTGACAACAGAGAAAGACATGGATGCGGATTGTTTCTCCGTGCTAATTTAAATAGATTAAAATAGATTGATACCTTTAGCTGTACATATATTTAATGCTGTCAGGCTGCCCAGGGTTCCCTGCCATGATGAATTTTCAGTCTCATACTTGTTTCTCGCCTGCTGTGACTTATTTAAAAGCTCCCCATGTTTTTCTGATTTTTGACCTCCACCATTTTCTCCTTCTTCCCTTTTGTTTCTTTGTGTTTCTGCCTCTCTCTCTCGCTCTCTGTCCCTCTGCTTCTTACCTATCAGAGGTCTCCCATGTGAGTCTGCCTATAAACAGTGTGATATGACTCTGATGACGGATCAAAGCTTTGCTGACGTTCAGCTGTGGATGTTTACTTGTGCATGTCCTTATATTAAATCTACCCCAGGAACTGTAGCTGCCGGCGCTTTTGCACCTTATTTGCCAAATTACTTCTGCAGAGATGTTACAGGAGCAAGTTAGAGTTTCTTTGAGCTGCACCATTAAACCAAAATGAGCATGAGAGAACACCTGGAGAAGAAGTGCAGTTTTATTAACCAAGGAATATGTGGGCAACTCAAGTAAAAGAGCAGTTTTTGATGCTCAATTATATAGATTCTTTGTAGTGTTTTTTTCTTTTCTCAGACATACTGTCGATCTGCTCCTTGTGGGTAGCAGTAGTTTCCCTTCTTGTTCTTAATAGCCTTTCCCAGCTTTCTGAAAGTAATACATGTGGACCAGCCACCACAGTGTGTCCGGTAGACGTTCAGTTTGGCTGATGCAGCAAACTTTGCTCTCAATTGGAGCCTAACTGTCCAGAACCTACAAACATTCACAGTACTGTAAAATACCCTGCAATGCAATAATGTGCATACACACCTACAGAGTCATATACACACACATATGGCCTTTGCAGACATATTTATATTGATACAACAATGTGCATTTTGCACATCATTAATATTTGCAGTACCATCTGGTTTCTTTGTTTTCCCATATGGTTCCCAGTACAATGTTGTGCTGTAACTACACCACAGTATAGTTACTGCATTTTCATAGAAAGCTTACAGTCGTTTAGTATCTTTGAATAGGAATTTTGGTGTGTTGTTACACTATATTCATATTTGTACATTTTACTGCCTTAGTTTTGTAACATTTATCTTGAATATTTTATTTCGTGGGCAACATGGTGGTGCAGTTGATAGCACTTGCGCCTCACAGCAAGAAGGTCCTGGGTTCGATTCCAACACTGGTCGAAGGGGGTGGGACCTTTCTGTGTGGAGTTTGCATGTTCTCTCCCTGTCTGCGTGGGTTTTCTCCAGGTACTCCGGCTTCCTCCCACCATCCAAACACATGCACTGATAGGCTAATGGGTTAATCTAAATCATCCATAGGTGTGAATGTGAGAGTGATTGTTCATCTATATGTCAGCCCTGCAATGAACCTGCGACTCATCCAGGGTGTACCCCGCCTTCGGCCTTAAGTAGCTGGGATAGGCATTTGTTTGTATTGTAATTTACATATTATTTCATTAATTATTTTAGCCAATTTATGTTACATATTCTTTTGTTATATTTCTTCTTGCCTTTTTTAACATTTTGCTTCCTGCCTATTTTTTATGGTACGACCTGTTTTGGCGTGATACAAGTGTGTGTTGTCCATGTTAGAGTGTGAGCAGTGCCCGTTATCCAGAGCTTCTGATAATAAATCTGGCTGAAACTGTCCTGCTGTTTGGTGATTATTAGCACAGAAGATAGAAAAACATATCAACACAAAAACGACCATTGTAACCTGCCCTTACCCACAGCCCGGGTGAGAGGAATAATATTCAACCGTTACAGTTTCATTACTGAGAATTGAAATACAAAGTAATACCAATACAATGACTATCAGATGTTCAGTTGTTTATGTACGTGTGTGTGTGTCCAAACAGTTCTACTTTACTTCATTTAATAAACAATCATACAGAAGATAGATCTGACCAGATTATCGACTGAAACTTGGATGTCTATTTGTATTTTGTAAAAGTGTGTTTTAATGGAACCGAGGTTTCTCTAAGAACACAGAGTGGTCAGCTCAGTCCCTGAAGGGCTATAATGTGGAGCAATGGATCCCCTTTGCATTTATTAGATTTATCAGTATTATTAATGGGCCATTGTGGAGCCAAGTGAAGTATGCTAAGGCTATTACAAATGTCCTAATTGCTTAGAAAATCCTCATTACTCTACTTCTCATCACTTGCTGCCGTACTGTGGTCTTTGTCTCTGCTGTCACGCAGGGCTGTGAGACCATATTGCTCTCCAATCTGTGCTGGGAGAAGACGTGAATAATAAAAGCACTTGAATTAGTGTTGAATTATTGTATACCAAGATTAGTGGATGTAAGAATCTGTGACGTCGTACTGATAGTGTACTGCTTTAATATTAACAAATGAATTTACAAATCATTCTACATTCCGTGCTACATTTGCCAAACAAGTCTTAAATTTTGATGTGATTTTTATTTTTGTGAGTCTATCAGATGTGATTTGATTGGCTCTGATTCTCTCCAAGGCTGATAAAATGAGGTTTATGTTGAAGGAATGCCATTAGGACATTATAGTATTTTAATGAGATAGAAGGGTGTTCTTTATGTTTGACCTCTGACCTATCGAGGTAATAATTTACAGCGCATGCTTCCCCATCCCTGTTGCTCTCCCTGAGGAAATCAGGCTGGATCTATGGCCATCATTTACATCTCCTCAAATTAAAGCAGCAGTGTGTAGTTACGGGCTCAGGCCTCATGAATCAAACTTTATTGACCACTTGGAGAGTTACAGACACCCGTTGAATACCAAGTGCTGGTGAAAGACCAGTGGGCTGTAGAGATGGAAAGCAGGAGCACCACTACGCTGCAGGCAGTGATGAAACTGCAGCGGCTGCTTCTCATAAATATGGAGATTTCACTTCAAATAAGAGTCTTTACTACCGTGTGGGAATAAAGCACACATTAATATCTTAAACAATAAATAGATTACGGGAACACATTTGGAGATGTAGAAAGAATCATGTTGGATTTTCTTTTTGATTCGAGGGGGATTTTATAGTTTGTGGAGCTCTATTCATCTGCAGCAAACACTTGACTTTCCTTACTTTTTAATTTTTATTTTGTATTCAGTTTGTTGGGGGGGGGGGGGGGGGGGGGGGGGGGGGGGGGGGGGGGGGGGGGGGGGGGGGGGGGGGGGG
>JAQQZY010000005.1:43171710-43184098 GCA_030068375.1 Ostorhinchus rueppellii
CCGCATGAAAATTTCTCGCGGTTTTCCCTTTGGCCAACTTTCTTTGACCTCAAGCAGATGAGCTATGTTTGTAAAATGGCCTGAATTCTCCTTTAAAGGAGAGAAACAAAGCTTTGTCTTCAAATGTGTATTTTTGTTCATGTTCCCCTGTTAATGTTTTGGATTACGAGATGTAACATATGCTTATCAGATCAGACTTTTTTCATTTTCCTCCTTGATACCCTGTCCTTGCTTCCTTGATAAGGATGCTCTATTCCTGCTGTTGCTTGTCAAGTAAAGCAGATGGAGAACGACCTCTGACCTGACTGACCCACATTGTTGGCCACCTTATCACTCTGTGACAAACAGTGGCAGCTCGCCTCCTCCTCGCAGCAAACTGAAAGTGTGCCATGCTATTCCCTGTGAGGTTCATTGTTTCTTTTTTAATATTCAAGGAAGAAAAAAGGGGCAAATTAGCAATCATGCAGTATGCATGAGTTTAGAACAGCCCCCATATAATTCCTCTGCCAAGGGAAATGGAGAAGTCTAGGAGCAGTACAGCTGTGCTTTTAGCAAATGTAGCATTTCTAGGATGTGGTATTATTGCTTATGCCAAAATGTGTTGTGTCCCTATTTTAAGGGAACACTGGCTTAATTTTCTACATCACCTGTGCTGTGAATATTCCCTGTGCGTTCCGTGTTGTTCGAGGCTACGGCCTAATGTAATGGAACAGCATCCCTGTGGTACTTAAAAGAAATGCTTCTCACAGCTTATTGCTTGCAACTAACGGTCTGAGTTTCAGTGGAAAATCTCATTGGGCGACATCACTCGATTCATGATGTCCCCTTAGAACCGATCCTGAGTTGGCAGCACTTGACATGATTGCCCTTAAGTAACTGACAGGGTTGCAGTGTTACATAGCGCTCAAGAACTGGGTAAGTGTTTGGAGGCAAAGAAAACGGTTAAGATCTGGACGGTGTTAAGAAAGGCGACTAAGCCGAGCACAAGTCATGTTCCCTAATGGTCTGGTGGTGGTGGGCTCTGGAGGCTGTTTTCTGCGATGGCTTGTCTCACAGTGTGTTACTTTGAGGGATTATGGGAGCATTAGATTGGCTGGTTTCTATGGATGCATGGTGACTGAACAGCAGTGTAAAGGGTATTGATTTTAGTGCCAATGTAATAACATTTGTGCATGTGGAAAACTATATATGACTGTATCCTGTTTTAGTGCTGGCATGGAGATTGTTCTGTCGCTCCAATTCACCCTCAGAACAAACTCCAGTATCAGTTTGCAGTTTGCCATTTTTGTGCAATCTGTTATTGTCAAATTATAGTAATTGTTGTGCTCTAGCATTTGAGGTATAAACAAATTAAATCCTGTTCCAGGGTCTCAATATGTCACCAATGGTAGTATTTTAGTGTGCAAATGCTAGTGTTTTCCCAAATTTATGCAACATCTCACTTTAAACCTCCTATCTCAATCCACTTTTTTTCTCTCTCTCTATTTTCCTCCACATCAGCATTCAGTTTGCTTTAACTGTCTACTGTAATAAGTGAAAACTTGGTGTCTTTTTTTGGCTGCTATGCAACTTCATTTTGTGCTGGCAGCATCTGCTGGTCTTGCTATTGGTAAATATGCGCGAAAGATAATTATTTAAAACTCGCAGTTTTTAAAAGTCTGCATTTTAAGTTTCTACGAGTTCATTTAGGGGTTTCACATAAAACGATTATTCTAAATTCTAAATCTAATGTAGATGATTTCATAGAATTTTGCATGGATCCAAGCAGGTTTACTGTGTTGTTATGACGTTTTGAATGACAGATCTTACATTATTCAATATACAAGTAAATGAAACAGACAAGTTGAACCCGAGTAGAGTCCACGGAGGGGCCAGCCTGATCCTGTGGTTATCTTTCCATGCTTGGACCCTTCCCATGGTGCGAGTTTACCCGACCTCAAGATGACTCAATCCTTCCTCTCTTATTTTGCTGGAAAATAGGTTCAGAGAAAAAAAAAGACAACAATCAAAAACCATCATTCAGTGTAGAACAAACAGCATGTAGAAGGAGCTTCTCCTTCTCTCTGCCTCTCCGAGCACCATGGCAACATTGACTTTGATATGCAGATACCCTCACCATTTGTACACTGTTGCACCGAAGGGAATATTGACTTTTGGGGAAGACAGAGAGTATTTGCATTAATTGTGAATCTAAAATTGCATTTCTGCTTTTTTTTTTTTTTGAGGGAGTCTTTTTTTTTTTTTTTTGCATTTGAATTATATCATCTTGTCTCTCCTATTTCTACAGATGTGGATGGAAGACACACAGCCTGATCCAAGCATGTTGACTACACTGTGAGGAAGAGGCTACAGCAGCTGCCACACTGAAGTCAAACTACACGTCTCCATTTGCAGTTTTGACATTGGGCCAGCTATCATGATTGTCCTCCCTCAGTAGAATCCCCGTTTGGCATACATACTCAAAGCACCCAACATATTAATATTCTCCCAACCACGTTTTACTAGCAGTGCTCACCGCCACGGCCATGGATTACCTGTGTCCGGGTGAAGGCGTCAGCCGGACACAGGCCCTCATCGGCAAACTGTAGCGACTTGGATTCTCTTCTTACACACCAGCTTATTTCCTGTTTTTCCTGGAGTTATTTTTAATTTGGACCAGGGATGGATTTACCAGAAGGCAGCAAACATGGCAAGAAGTCAACAAGTCAAAAGCTGGAGGACCAGAAAAAGGTAGGCAAAACATTTGCTTTTGTTTTGCTTCTAAATTGTCGCCTCGTGTTATCTGCTGCTGTGTGCACTGGTTTGAAGAAGAAAACCTGCCTTTCAGTTTTCATTGTTCCAACTGTGCATATGTGGAAGCCAAAGGATAAAAGTTTATCGCCTGGTTTGTTGTTCCCTTTACAAAAAGAAGAACATGTTGATCCAATTGCTGCTATTGTCTCAATTCCCATTAGCCTCTTTGTTCCATATCTCCTAATAGCTATTTATAAAGACAAGTGGGGGAAAGGTGCAGTTACTGCTCCCCCTCAGCGCCTCCAGTCTTTTATCTAGGCTTATGTATCGTGGTGTGGGCAGGGCTTATCCGAGCCCCCCCCCCCCCGGAATACATATTTACTCAGTATTTGAGCCTCAGTTTCTCTTTTTTTTTTTTTTTAATGTAAACCACTGTGGGAATAAAGAGGTAATGATACACCAGTAAAGTGAGACAAATAGTTTCCTGCTAGATGATATTCTGTGCACTAATGGTCTGCTGTTTCACTATGGAGGGTAGAACTTCAGATGGTAATAGTAGGCTTATCAGGGGTTCGATGTGACTCTGTCTCTGTGTCTGTGAACACAACACACTGACCTCAGTTAGGTCAGATTCATCAGTGGTACTGGTGGCTCGATCGATGCAGAGAACTCAGATGTCAGGAGTTCACGCTGTCTGCAAAATGTAGGATTTAAGGACAGTAGCGCCAGTGTCTGTTTGTGTTCAATAGGAGATCATGAATTCATTCCGTAGCAAACACAGATAAGCATGTGGGGAACACATTCACAAACCCACAATGAAAACATGTCCACAGACAAAGTGTATCTCGCAGAACAAAAGCACGCATACAGAGAGCTATTTGGCAGCTTTGAAAGATAGCTTCTGCAGAGCTTATGGGTGAAAACATGTATGCACACACAGTTATAAGGACACATAAAACACACAGTCTCTATCTCCTCTCTCAGACTCTGACCTGATTCCTCTAATGAAGTGCTTTTGATAAGCGTAATGATTGTCCAAGCAAAGCTCTGGGAACATCTGAGCACTGCAAACGTGCAGTAATACATCAAGTCTGACATTTGTAGCACTATTAGGATCCCATAAAAAAGATGATTGTACTTATTATTTTTTTCTCCTTTTAGACCTGAGTGCCACCTGGGAATGCTCATTCCCCCCCCTTTTTTTTTTTTAAAGCCACACAGAGATGGTTGCTGCTTTGGCTGCCAAGCAACAACATCTCATTCCCATTTTGATGAAATGCAGAAGTGAAGGTGTGCTCTCCACTTAGATTTCCTGAGTTTCAATAATTGAAAAGCTCTTTGGATTAGAGGGCAAATATATCTTTGCATCTCTCCAAAGAATCAAGTAGTAATTCATTAGTATGGCCCACTTAGTTTAGAGGTTCATCACTGTTTGCTCCATATCTGTGCTTTTCAATGTTCCCAATTTCCAACAGCAAACGAATAAAAACAAAACTGTGCACTTTTTGGTATATGCAAAGACAGGGTCAACTCTCTGGGGAATGGCTATAAAACAGAAGATAATGTTTTTTAGGTGAAGCAACACTGAGCTAAGAGTGACATCAAATATTCATCTGGTAGGGGAATTGAATTGGCGCACTTTGGTTACCATTTCGGTATGAGGGAAATCATCATACCAGAAGATAAGCTTTCTGTATCCGTCTTGACTATTGCCTTCAGCTATGAGACCAATGCTTTTTAGCAAGGGGATTTTTGATATTCCTGGCAGCAATTCTGTGGTTACACTGGGGTGAGAGCGGTAATTGCCTGACTTGATGGGTTATGTCTTGTCCCTGAAGCCTCATACTAAGTCTGTTCTGTCAGCTTTAATATTGTACTGCACAGAGAACCGTTGTACGTACAACACATGTTTGCAGAGATGTGATGGGTGGAATTCTGCATCTGTCTTACAATTGCCTGTGTTTACATGGTGTTAAATGGAGTGGTTCACTGTTTAAAAGGGGTCAGTCTGTAATATGTCTAACTTGTGTTAGAGATGTTGGATTTCAGTCAAGTTGAAAAGCAAGAGGAGGATCAGCTATCTAATTGAACATTTAAGACTAGATGTGTTCAAGGCTGTGGTTGGATTACTGTATGATCTTCTGTCACAGTCTCTCAAACCTGCAGCTAACTCGTTTGGCCACTCCTGACTAAGAAATCATGTTCATGTGGAACTAAAGTTCACATTCATTTACATTTTATAATGGATGTCATGCTGCCTGCATTATGCTATCCAGCCAGCTGATTTCTGTTTCTAAACCTAATGATAAAAAGCTTAATGCAACTGTCACAACCAGCTGACTTTGTAAATTATGTTGGATTGGATTTAATCAAGTTGATGATTGATGAGTGATGTTTATGATCAATTACACCAATTAATAATAATGTATTTGCAGTAACAATTACCGTAGAATAAGAGCCTAATTCCTCTCAGACAGGGTTGAGTTGGCAGAGCTGTAAGGAATACACAAGATGTTCATTGTGGCTTGAGCATTAATCGTCCCTGAGCTGCATGGTGTGTGTTATCTATCAGTGTGATCGCCCACAGGGTGACTCTGCAGGGTCTCAGGTGTCAAAGGGGAAAAATCCAAAAGTTATAAACAGAAGGAGGAGAACATTTGGCAGTGCTGCCTTTTCTTTCTCCCGACTCTCTCGTCTTCTTTGCCTCCCACTCGTTTATCTCCCCTCCCCTCCTTATCTTCACTTTGTTTTCCTGTTTGATGGCGCTTTTAATTTTCACATTCATCCTTGACAAATGAGAATGTGCTGATTGCAAACCTGACCCCAGTGGTAAATTTGCACCAAGTGATTGGTTGTGGATGATCACACAGGGGCAGCGTTGTTGCTACGGTGTCTCCGGGAAGTCTTTTGTTCAGCCAATCACCTGTGAGCTATTTCTGTGCTCTGGCCAGCCTCTAATTGAGATTATCTTAACCATTTAAACTGGTACGTCCCTCTAAAGCTAGTGTTTTGCAAATGCATCATTTTCATGATTTAACCATGCATTAAAGCCAGTCCACTGGGTGGAAAGCTATCATTAAATTCTGTAAGAATTAACTGCCTCCCCCATGGACCTCTAGATATATGATGGACTGTTTTCAAGCTCCGGGGGGCTGGCTAGTGAAAGACGAGTGAATTATTTAATACCAAATTGGTTCCCATGCCTAGGATTTGATGTGTATCGTTGGCATGATGTCAGAGTAGTGAATGCACTGGCAGTTGGTGAAAACATGCAGCATATGTTGACTAAATAATTTACTTTGCACATTTAGTTGCAGATGCGCATACCACTGCACAGACCTGCCACTCATTTAAACCAAAAAGCTCACAGGTCAATCCATGTGTTTGTTAGTTTCTGATGCTGGAAAATGTTTCTAGATATTTACAGATTTCGTCATAAGCCACCCCATATGAAATGATCTGTGTTAAAATGTCATAGTTCAACCAATGAAAATCACATGTGATACACATCTATATTGGTGTATTGTTGTGTATGATGATTTGTTTGGTCTGCAGTTCCATGTGTCTGTCCCACGACTGCAGAGTTATATGTTTCTTATAGTGTTTGCAGTATCTTTGTGAAAACGTATGGCTCTGTTACTGCAGGTCAGTGCTTTGTATTGTGTAACTACATTTAATGAAGTCACACTGTCATAAAGAGTGACATTAAATATACGAAACAAAACTTAAGATGCAAATTGCAATCTGTTGCTGTAGGGACTGTGTTAAAGAGCGATGAGAAAAAAAACAATGAGCATAAAAATAGAGAGTGATGGCGGGGATATGTTTAGATACAGACAAAAGAAAAGTTGTATAAGTGAGGATGCTTTGGCTGTCATTGGAGATAACATGACTCATGCTTAAGACTTTCTTCTTTAATAAACGTTAAGATTCCAGCTGAACTCTGGCATTAATCTACATCTTTAGTGAGGTAACTCTAACACAGCCTCATTTTTTCATTGTACTATTATTGAACAACTGTTGGCCCACATTGTCATGAACTGTCTCAGTTATTTTAGTGCTGGTGGATATTCATGTGTCCCATAGGACGGATCCTAATGACAGTACCTCTAGCTCCACCATCAGAGCCAATTCTTCACAGTGCTCAGGAAACACCCATACATAAAGGTTCATTATGTAACATTCTCGGGTGGTTGCCAGTCATTTTTTGATATTAGCTGACTCCATTTCCAAGCTAATGATAGTTAATGTTGTAGTGTTTTCACTGCACAGTCAACGCTCTTCTTCTTGAGATCAAAAGCGAAGCATTGAAGAACTGAGGAGCTGAGGATAAATATTTTTTTTACCCGAAGCCTTTGAAATAGAAAATACCATACAGGCACTTATCATGGACATAGGCCAGTGAGATAACCATAGAAGTTGTTCATTTTTAAAAGGTGAAAAAAGTGATGATGATGATGAAATGTGTGTAATTTTTCATCTAGGTTGTGTATTAACATTGTTGTGAAACCAAGATAAACCAACACTGTAGCTGCACTGGTTTAATAATCGGCCATGTTGCATACTGATTTTTTATTTTTTTTGTCTGTATTTATTTTCATAATTTAACACCACAAACAAGGAGTCAACTTTTTATGAGATTGATTTATTATTTTATTTTTGCAGCCAAATATTTTACTATTTAGTGCGTGACCATCCCCAGCTCTTCCTGAAAGCTAAGTTGTCATTCTTTATTAGATTTTCCTATTAAGAACCAGGGATGGCAGTGCTGCACCACGGTGAGTTAAGGGGGACACATAGAGAATAGCAAAAGAAAGGGGGGGGTTACCGACAAACAGAAGAGCAGTGCTATTTAGGATGTAGGAGTGATAAAGACTGTTAATCTCAGCAACAGCCGACACCACTTCCAAAAACGGCACTGAAAACAAAAAAAAACAGCATTAGGCACCTGAATTGTAGAGGTCTTGATAATTTAGAGTACGTCACTAGAAGGTATGAGTGAGGGAAGAACATATGGAGTGCATGAGTTAAGTGTAAAATCCTTAGCATAGTGATGTTTTTATGATGATTTATTTTAACTGGCCATCAGACAAACTCCAGCGTAAAATTCCAAAAAACACTGTGACAACGTTAGCGCCTTAAACCGAATGCAGTCTCGTTTTTTCTTCAAACAAGAGTCCGTAACTGCTCTGCATCTCTTTGCGCACTCTTCCCACAATCCTCTTGTCACAACCCTTTTCTGACCTTTACAAAACAAATTCTTACATAAATGGATATTCTTTTCCAAAATGTGCCTGAGGCAATATCTCATTTTTAAAGCACAAACGAGAGATAATTTTTACACAAATAAAATCATGAATTTAACACTTAGTATTGTTAACACGTAACAATGTACTCTCTAATGACCATGCTTTCTCCCAGACAGTTACAAACACTGTTTCTAACTTATTACTTGGCCTGTGATTGCAACTTTTAGGTCAAAAAAGATAACTTAGAAAACATGGCTTTAGTATAGCACTCGTGTGTTTGTATGTATTTATGCTTTACTATTCCTTCAGATAGTACGTGCGTGATTTCTATATGAGTTACATAGGGTACTTATTTTATATTTTGGGGTGTAATAAACGGAATAGCCTCTTGGGGCTGCTGGAAGAACTTCAAACTTTTAGACCTGCTCGATAAAATCTTGCTTAGTGCAGCACATCAACACGTAGATGGACTACGGTAACCGGAAAGACTGACAGTGCTTCATTCAGACCTCTCTGTCAGGGCTCTTGGTAATGGTTTGGTGACATCTCAGCCCTCATATAAGCACACACACACAGCGTATACACACATCAGCATCTCATTCCATCAAGAATTAGTGGGTTGAGACCACTGAATTAAGTCAAAGGGAAAACATGTCAAAGCAGGATCGCATCACAAGAGCAGCGTTCAGGAAAACAAGCCTCAGAGGCAAATGATGAGAGCGGTGATGTGTGGGTCAGATAAAGAGTGCTGGTGTGTTAAGACAAAGAAAGAGAAAAGGGAGAGAGAAAGAGATGCCAGACAGAGTTAGGCAGGGGAAGAGAACAAAATGACACCAACTGAAGATTGTGGGAGACACAGAGGGACGGGGATGGGAAAGGGTGGAAAAACTGAGTCAGAGTGGAGTAAAAGCACAGGCAGGGAGAGAAATGAACCCTGTGACACTGCTGGGAAACTGGCGAGCCGCTCCATCTGCATCCCGCATCGCCACGGCTACGCAGATAACTGGGTGATATCTGAACTCAGGATCACAGCTGGGGTGGGAAAGCCACATGTCCTTGTCTGTCCTTACAGCTTGGAGTTTGATGGGGTTTGAAGCCCTGTATTACAGATTCTAAAGATGTTTTTTTTTTTTTTTCCAAGTGTTTTTCTTGTATATTTTTGCTCGATTTCAGTGTTTTAAATATTCTCTTTGTACACATAGACTGGGGCGTTGTGAGCATTTGTGGGCCCCGTGAAAGCTAAATGTTGTGGGTCCTTCATAAAGCAAAGTATCTGTGGAAGCGGCAGAGTGAGGTGGGGGTGGGAGGTGTATCCATTGGGGGGCGTTCTTTAAGTGACATAACTACTGTAATTGGCATAAACTGAAGTTGAAACAACGCACGTTGGACGTCTGACTCCCTGCTTCTATGCCTCTGTTTTCCACTGGAGCTTACATAAGTATTTTCACAACTTCTAACCTATATCCACTGGGCCCCCTCCACTGCTCTATGGGCCCCCCAGGAATGCGAGGCCCCATGAATTTGTCATGTTTACCCCCCTCTTTATAGTGCCCCAGCACATAAATGTATGGATACCTGTTGGTGTCCCATTGAAACATCTGTCATCCCCAACTTTAGAGTCTCTTAGTTTTTTCCAGACTTTATTTTTAGTTACATTCTAAAATAACTATTCACCATATACTTCCAGTTGAACTTGATTGTCTTGAGCTCAGATTTCTCTGTTGAATTAATGAGTAAATTTGATGAAAAAAATAGATGCTAAAATCTATATACAGTAGGAATTACTATTTGAATAGCTAAAATGTATTCCCATGTACATAACACCATGGGCTGTGACAAACAACTATACTTTATGTATTTATCACATTTTAACTGTATTCTAAGTTGTATTTTAAACTGTATTTTATTCTGTATTTTTAATAGCTTTTAACTGTATCTTGCACTGTAAAGCACTTTGTGACCCCTGTCTGTGAAAGGTGCTCTATAAATAAAACTTACTTCATTAGTAAGTAGTTCTGAATATAGAAATTGAAAGTTTCATCATTTACTTTAAATACGCTGACATGTACATAAGCTTAATTTACAAATAAAGAACATGAATTAAATATATATTTCAGGATGATGTACATATTTCAGATTCACAACAATAATATCCTTTAGAAATACATGAGAAAATATGTTGTTTATTCCTAAAGCACAGCCTCAAGATATTTTTGTCAGTTGTGCTTGTATTGTGTCTTGGTTCTGCTGCATTGTTGTCAGTGTTGGGTGTAGAATAAATTCTTTTGTCAGCTCTGCTGTATCTTATAAATAAAACATGACAAACCAGAGCAGCTTTACAACTATAACCAACTCAGTTGGTTGCCAGATTGAGTCTGAGATCTGCTGAACCAGACCACTTCTGCAACATTAACCCCCTCTGGTGAAACTTGGCCCTCCCCTCTGCGTGTACATTCACATAATTCCTCTCCTCTGAGATTCTGCAGCCGATCTCCAGGTGACTGAACCCCACATGGGTGGCTATGCAGCACTGTGCTGCTTAGGTACCTTCAACCCTAATTGAACACTACATGGTACTGAGAAAATCTGGTACCTGTGTTGACTCAAATGCCCCCATTGATTGTACATGCCCCATGAGTGCGCTACATTATATATGTTAGGACCCAATCTTAAATCACGCAGCTTGGAGACATAGTTACAGTCAGATGGGGAATTCAGATGGATTACTTTCACCTACAGACAGCATGTTAGAGTGCTTGCATGTGTGTGTCTGCCATAAACTACTGCTGAAATCCTTTCTGGATGATTTGAGGTCTTTCACAGTCCAATATGCTGAAATATCACCTGGTCGTAAAAGGCGACGAGGCCACAAACACAGTGCAAGGTGTTCAAATGGAATCCCATTACGCCTGTGAGAGGAGTAACACCCTGTGAATAAGGGATCTACTTTGCAACTGATACTGCAACCTATATAAATGGTAATCATCTCATGGTTTGATACCTGCCCTGTGTCTGTGCAGTGGAAGTACCCACACCCTCAGAATGGGATTCAAAGCAGAAAGAAAGAAATGTAGTCATAGAGCAATCAGGAAGCAAAGTTGATGTAATGGCTCAAAACTGTTCGCCTGAACATAAAGGCTGAAACACAAAATGCAGTTTCTGCCTCATTTTTCTACTCCAAGTCTTCCGTATGAGTGCCCTGATGTACTCAATGTATTCAACAGTTGTCAACAGCAGGAATTAAACCGTAACAGTAGCTACGTTAAAGCTCCAAAGAAAAACAGGGATTTGTTTGTTGAACATCAAAAATATGTCTCTGCTGTGGATGCTCTTCTTCGTTCTACTGAATGATGATGTGATTGGTTAAGGGTCTGGTATTGTTCTCATCCTCTGTGCATGACTGAGCTTTGCATGCATATGTTTACGCTAGATGTTTCATACATTATGCATGCTCAATTCACAGCATGTTGGCATGTAATGATGTTCCCCTTGAATGTGGAGTAGGATCTCATGAAGGAGCAAGCTGTCAGTGATAACAATGCCTGTGTGACTGCACCTGTATGCATGTGAGCGTGTCTGGATTGCATCCAAACGGATTTGCTTAGATCTAATGCATAGCTGTGAGGGTTAACCTGGCACACACCGATGCAGGTGAGGTGCACTTTATTATGTCGATCCCTAGTGCGTCTGCATCAACATTCAGCCTGTATGATGCCCCCGCTGCATCTTTAATGGCAGATAACAGGATTATCACAACAGCTGGGATCCTAACAGGGGCCACAGTGCCGGGGGGCTGAAAGTCACGGGCACCCACTCATGACTGATGCAGGCTTGTACCAGTCGCACATGGTGGAGTATGGGTTCAGATCTTCAATTTATTCCATCAGCAGCTTGTGCATGCAGTCATACAGGTTGTATCCTCTGGGTGCTACTTGTACGAGTCAAAATTCAAGAGGAATTTTGAAGAAGAACCAGAGGCTGATTTATCCTTCCTGCAGTGTGGATGTTTAATTTGCACCTTGAATGACAAAGCGTCTACATGCTTTCTGTTCAGCATCTAATGGAACATTTCTCAGGTTTAGTTTGTTTTATGTGCTATAAAATACTGTTACTGTTTTTTTTTGTTTGTTTTTTTTTAACTGAGACTATTTCTTGTACACTGCCTGGCCCCAAAAAAAAGTCGCACATGCAATATTTGACTGCACCACCTTTGGTTTGGATCACAGGAGATGTTCACTGACACATCTTTTTTACCACATGATGCTTATGTAGTGTCACAATAAGGTTCATAGTATTTTTTCATCCATAGCTACATTAATTTCTGATTATTGATGTAGAATCAGACCGCTGCATCAAGTCTTCATCACATCCTGAATTAGAGTCTGGACTTTCTGTTGTTTAATCCA